>PVLC010022706.1:0-26394 GCA_004027655.1 Graphiurus murinus
CCAGTACTTGGGAAGCCAGCAGATTCCAGTAACTTAGTGAGACTGTTTCAAAATAAAAAATTAATAGAGCTTGGGGTGTAGCTCAGAGATATAAAATCCCTGGGTTCAACCTCCAGTACCACAGAAAGAAAAAGAGTTCTTAGTGAATGTCTGTTCTATCACAATAAACCTCAATATGATACTTAATTATAATGTACCAAAAAAGTATATTACAAAAAGAAAAATGATTGAGCCCTTACCCTAAGAAATACATATTTATTTATTTAGACTTGATATGAAAGTAATACTGTCAATTTTGTACCATATAAAGCATACTAATAAAACATTTTAAAATAATATAAAGATGAAATAATATTTAAAACAATTTTTATTTTATTGTATTTACTAGTAGTGCAAAGAACCTTGCCATTCTAATTTAAAATGACAAAGTGATATTTCCACACATGAGCTCTGTGTCTACATATGTTCTGTTAGGTTGGAACAAAGCAACTGGTCTTCATTTGTGCTCAAGAGTACTTGAAAATTCTGTTTCATAAAGTCTTGGCTTTAATGACTGCCATTGCTGAAAACAATATCTACAAAGACAAGTAAAAGAGACAGATATACTTACTAAATATGATACTAATTTTTTCAGTTGCATTCACCAGTAAGGCAAAAACTTTCTGATGAGATCTGGCCAAGAACTTTTCTTCTTGACGTCATGCAGTTACAGAACAACTGGAAAATGCTGCATTTAATATATTTTTGGTAAAAGACCAATTGAGACTCTTCCTGTGGAAGATTTCTGAACAGGCTCAAAAATTCTGCTTCCAAGTTTTATGGGACACAGAGAGCTTATAGGTTACACACAATCATTCAGCAATGAAATTCCATAACAACAACTTTTTAAACACCCATGTTCAAGATGTTCTTTGAAAAGCCACTCACTGTCCTACTTGGTATTCCAAGGGTCTTTACTCTGCAGGGCCAGGTGAAGCAAGTAGTGCACAGTGCTTGCAGGAAGGCTGGCACTGCTCTGCCCAGTGTAGTGGCTGCTCCCCTGTGAGCAGCTTCCTTCTCCTTTTATCTTTTGTCTCTGGTTTCATGGCAGGGTTGCTGTTAAGCCCTGTGTGCCTTCTGTGAGGATTAGCGGAACACAAGAAATATAGCACAAGTCCACCTTGCCAGGCCCCACAATGGGCTATAATGAACAAACAAGTCAGGGTCCTCGGGTCAGGCCCCTGGTTATACGGATGTCTTGAACAAGTGTTGCCCCGGGCTACCTGATATTTGTACTCCTGAAAGTGCCAGTGTCCGCATAAACAGAAATACTAACAAATCAAGTCCACTTCTTTATCACATAAAAATTAACAAGGATCACTGGCTGCATCCTGCACCACTCTGGACCATGGTGCACACTCTACTTGTGAGACTGGCCAGTGGAAAGGCCATGGTCGCTGCCCTTTGGGTAGGAGATTCCCATACAGGCACTTTTCAGATTAGCTTCCTTGACCACGAGGGTCCTAAAGAAGTCAAAAAGGATTTGTATGCTGGTTGCTATTCTGCTATCCAGTGAGGAAAACCAAGGTACCATACAGATAGGCTTAGTACATGGTCTTAAACAAAATGATCATATGTAGCAGACTGACTTCAAGTACTAGATGATGCTGTGGAGCCAGGTGGTTGGGAGGACTACAGACAATACAGGTATAGCACCTTGCAGAGGTCTGGCCCAGAACATGGCCTTAAGAGATATTTAGTTGTGAATTAATGAGTAAGTGAATGAATAAGTAAAAAATGTCATCAGAACTTTCTGGTCACAACATTCTGCATCACTTTTAAAATTTCTGAGTTGTCTGGTCCCAAACAACATTTTAAATTAGTCATGGTTTCAATTGAATTGCTGAGATGGTTTCTGAAAGAACATTTTCTAATTCAATTTTCATGGCTAAATAATTAAGACTATGCATTAATCCTTGAGACTCTTTGGAGTCCTAGGGATATTCTGGGACTTGGGGAAAATATGGACAAGTCATACATGCCAAAGAGGGCCCAGATCTAAGAAAGAACAATAGCTGCTCTTTACCGTATATCTAATGTACTTCAGGAACTAGGTAATGGTGCATGTGTGTTGGCTCCTTTAGTCATCATTAATAATGTCATATTCCTCTTTACATAAAAGGTGACCAGTTCTCATAGAGGCCAAGTGACTACCTAGCTTAAACCACAGAGTGGAGGCTCAGGGCTGTGAACCCCCTGCTCTTCCAACCTCGCCCTTCACTGTTGCCTATCCGTCCATCTGCCACCAGCTTCTAGTCTACAGCCAAGTACAGCCCAGCAGCCAAGTATGGCCTGCTGCTGCCTTTATACGTAAAGTTTTATTGCAATGCAGTCCTCTTTTGTTTACTGCTCAAGTCATGGTAACTGTCACACTACAATGGACGCAAGTCACATACTCAGTTGCGACAGTATGTGACTTGCATGGTCTAAAATATTTACTATCTGATCTTTGACAGAAAGTCTGTTGACTCCTGTCTACTCTTGACATTCCTTTGCTTCCAAGTCCACCCCTGTTTGTCAACAGAGCTATACATACTTTTCTTAATTCAGTAACTTTTTCCTTTCTAAATTCAAGGGACAACTTTGATTCAGGATATACTAAAAGTCATAAGCAATATGGTAATATTTAATTGATTTTTTTTATTAGCTAAAGGTATGAGTGCCAAAATTTGCCCCTTTCATTAATAATGTTGGTTCATGTTCCCTATTATAAGAAATTTGGAACTAATTGCTCTCAATTAATCTGCTCCACTCTTTGATAGCTTATTTATCAGACTGGGAAAGATAGATTTAATAGTGCTTGTTGGAAACCAGTTCTTTAATTGGAAACATCACAACATTTAGCTTACTTTGTATTCTAGCAATTAAGAACAATTTGGAAAAGTGTTGTTGATTTTTTTTTACACTATTGTCTCCTTGATTAGATTTCCAAAGATCCAGACAAAACAAATGACAATACTAGCAAGCACTATTGGTACAAATAAAAGCCCAACAGCCAGATTACTTACTATGAGAAATGTGAGCCATCCCCATCCGTTTCATCAGTGTCTTACATTTATTTCCCCATATCCTTGTCTCTTGTGTAGGTAAATGGCAATACCTCTAATAAAAGACATTGTTTTGCACCTACCTTTACACAATTATCTTTTCTCCAAATAAGCCAAATCAACAGAAGAAATTATTTTTCTTGATTAAGCACCCGCATTTCTCTTGGGAGGGAACAAAACAAACAATTAATCTTTCCCTATTTGTTCTCAGAAGTCCCTGCCTCTTTAAACGCAGGCTATCCAGGTACCTGTGGCAGCCAGTCGGCAGCAATTAGGCCTGAGCAGAAAATGAATGGACTCCAGGCTGAGGGCCTAATCTGCTGAGAGGCTGCAAGCAAGGGCAAGGTTACACCAGGAAAATTCCCTTGTTGTTGTAACGCTATTCAAAATTACTACCTGACTTCAGCATAATTAACCAGGCTTGGGAATTTATATGAACTAAGTAATTGGAAAGAATTAGCAAGAGATATGTACATTAATCTTTACCAGTTACACAGTGTTTAATGAAATTAAGGATCTCATGCTCTTTCTTGCCTTGCTTAGTTCGCATACTTTCTACTTCACGTGTAGAACAAGGAGAATATTTCATATGAGGATTGCAACAAATGAAAACCAAAAAAACCCCAACATATCATGACAAAAAATTCCAGGGTAAAAATCAGAAACAACCCCAAAATTTAACATCAGGCTTTTACTTAAAATATAATACAATCATAGGATACAATATTGTGGAATCTTCATTAAAATGATTTTACAAAGAATGTCTATTAGAGATACATACTGAAATATTCATGGATGGAAAAATGGTATCAAAAAGTTTCTTCATAGCCGGGTATGGTGGCACATGTTTGTAATCCCAGCATTTGGGAGGCTGAGACCAGAGGATCTGGGTTCGCAGACAGCCTCAGCTACCTAGTGAGGCACTCTGCAACTTAGTAAGACCCGGTTTCAAAATAAAGAATAAAAAATAGAGCTGGGGGTATAGCTCGGAGGTAGAATGCCCCTGAGTTCAATCCCCAGTACTGCAAAAAAAAAAAAAGTTTCTTCAAAATAACGTGGGGGTTAGAGATATGGGAATATATGACATAAGCTTTCCTCTGAATTGATAATTGTTGAGGCTGGATGATGGTAATCTGGGATTTAAGCAGATTATTTTTATATATTGAAAATTTCTATAATAAATGTCAAGAAAAATCTTAAAAACCTTGCCTTAGAGGAATACTTAATATATGATAAATGTTTGTGACAGTAAAGTATGTGATTAGAAATATGTTTAAGATAAAGACAAAGAAAGCAAACAACTTTGAGGAGTCTAAACCAGGACTTCTTAATCTTGTTAAACCGACATTGGGGCAAATAAATGTTTGCTGTTGGAGGCTGTGCTGGGCACTGTAGGGTGTTTAGCAGCATGCCTCTACCCGCTGGATGCCAGCAGCACTCACTCTCAGCTGTTACAATAAGAAATGACTCTACAAATCACCAGTTGGTGGGATTGCAGATGTCCCCTATGAAACAAAACTTCTTCTTAAATCAGAACTATTGGTATAAGTTGATGAACTACAAAAAATTATTTTTGCTCTTTGTTTTTTAAAGTTGTTGAATGTGCATATAAGTCATAACAATAACAAAATGTACTGTTATTAAGATATATTAAAATTTAAGAGAGCTCACAATGTCTGTGAGGAAACAGCCTACTTACATCAGAAAATAAATGACTATGAAATAGACATGTTATGGTCTTCCTTTGGTTAAAATGAAGTCATCAAGCTAAAAATGAACCTCACTACAAAAACTAGTTTGTATTAAAACTTATGATTCCATAATACAAGCTGAATAAAATACTAATCAAAAATATCCCAGGAATAATGTCTGGCTTCCTAAAGTCCTCCCTGGGTGGAAAACTACAGTACTGCGGAGATTAATGCCACTATACCCATCTTAAAGAACTGCTATTCACAGAAATGTAAGGCTAGCTCAAGGAGTTACACTTTTATTAGACAAAACCACCTACATTCTAACAGAAGGAAAAGCAATATGTGGTCTTTTTTCTGCCCATATATATGAAACAACATCACCAACTACCTGTTTTAAGAAGGGGCTTTGGGCAGGCTTTCCAGCTATGACACAGTTCTGTGTGCTATCACCACACATCCCACCAGGCCTGTTTCTAGAGATGGCATGCCATGGTGAGCACATTAAGCAGCACAACCAGCTCTGAAGAAGAATACAAGCCAGCACACTTGTCTTACCAGCACAGATTCTAGGTCAGGACCTTAACAAAGGACCATTGATACATATTTTCATCAGTACACATAGCTAAACCAGGTGATCAACTACTGTTATTTCATGGGTACAAAAGTTCCAAGGTTTTAAGTTCAGTCAAAGCTTTGTGGCCACAATTTATTGGAGTTCATATTTCTATTACATTCTCTACTCTCACATAAATTCCTCTCCATGAAATCATAAAAATTTTGGATATTAGAAAGTTTTCCAAATAGCCATTACTGTGGCCACCTTTCCTGTCTCAGCACCGCTGAAGGCTCATTACCCAAAGCTCCACAGACTTAGTTGCCAGCAAGCTTGTCCACACAAGGTAGGCAAGAAGATATTATTTGAATTGTTAAAATACTGGTTTAATTTATTTTCTTGAAAGGGGAGTGTATTGTTTTCCTTTAAAAAGTAACATATGGCTGATATAAGAAATTAAAAAAACAGATTTGTGACAAAGTTATTTTAAATGAAATATATACCATTTTGAGACAAATGGAAAACATGCAAATCATTGGAAAAACAAAATGTATTTGAAATTAGACAACACAATTCTCCACAGTTAAAACACACAAATCTATAGGTCGCTGCCTACCAAAACTAAATTTAGGAAACAAAGACTTCTAAAGTTTTTTCTTGTCTTTTTTGTATTTTGTCAATTATTTCACCAATTATCTTGACGTACTTGTCTGCCAAATCCTAGATTAGTGGTTAAGGTTTTCCTGTATGAAAAACCAACCACTAAACAAGGTTATAAGATTTCTAACCAGGCACAAGAGAAACATGTATACACAACAGACTCTGAAAACACTTGCTTCAATGATGGATTTAAGTTATTAACAGATCAAAAAGAGATGGATGGTGGTTTGCTTTTCTTAATCTACATCATCATCTAGATCTATTTAAAGATATGTGGTGCACTAACAAACTTGGTTAAGGTTTCGATAAAATCAGTAAAAATAATCTGCCCCCGTTACGTTGAGTCTGTATCGATCAATAAAATCACTTGTACAAGGAAGGTACTGTTAAGTACTGACAATTCCAGCCATTAATATTATTTAACACACTGTTCACAATCTTTAACAAGAACAAAGAGCAGTTTGTCTCATGTTATAAGCAGAACCTTCATAGACACTGTTATTTCTACAGGCTTTAACAGCGATTTTACGAAATTCAAACTATACCGTCTTCTACCAACAGCCCCCTTTCTCCCAATATAGAGTCTTGTTCTTTACTTCCATTACAGTATAAAGGAGATCTTGGTTAGAACTGAAGCTGCCATTACAAATCACTGCTTAATCTATCAATTAAACTCAAAATTCTAAGAATATGAGCTGTAAGGGTTAGGGTGGTCACAGGGACAGCATCAGGACCTCCTTGCTGCATGCAAACTGTACTCTTGTTGAGGATGAATTAAAAGAGAAATTCTGAATTAATCCATAGCCAGAGTTGGATGGCTAGGAACAGATATGCACATGTAGATTTAACACTGTAAAAAAGGAAGGTACAGAAAAAGGGAGAAAGGACAAAAATATTTTTCATAAGGCATGCTTTTACCTATAGATATCTACAATTATATGACTAATGTTAATCATGAGAAAACTTCTTTAAGAAGTGAAACTTGGCAGGTATGGTGGCATAGGCCAGATATTCAGGCTACAGCAGGAGATTCTCAAGTTCAAGGCCAGCTTGGCAACTCAGAAAGACCCTGTCTCAAAAAATGAAAATAAAAAAGGCCTGGGTGTGTAACTCAGTAGTAGAACACCCCTGATTTAAAATAACTTAGAAATAGTCATAATTCCATAATTAATTGGAAACCTGTTCTAAAATTAACCTTTGAACATTTCTAGATCATGGCAAAAGTCCCTCATCTGAATATAAACAAATACTTTAATTAAAAAACATTCCTAAACAAACACAGAGATGTTTAAGAACAAACAAATTGCTTTGACAGTTTTCAGTCAAGGCTTATTACATTTTCTTTCTACTTAATAAGTGATTTTTCTAAGTATAAGAAGTTCCAGTTTCTGCTAAGAAGACTTCCTTTCTTTTTCTGTGGTGTGTGTGTGTGTGTGTGTGTGTGTGTGTGTGTGTTGGAAACACCAGCACTAGACGATCCACTGGTAGCTGGTTCGCTTCTTGCTTTCATACTCTTTAAGGTAGCTGGTAGTGTTGGAAGGATCTTTGCAGGTGTATATGTGTTTAAAGATATTTTTCTTCTCATTACTGGACTGGAATATGAGGTAGACAAGGAATTTTTAGTGGTATTCCATGGAACTTCATTTGATGGAGAAGCAATAGAAGCAAGAAATTCATTCACCTGCTTTAACAATAGGGCATTGTGAAGAGTTTCTGGAGGACAAATAAGATGGAACCATGGAATACAGTTCAAAGCCTAGAGTAGGATTCTGCTTCTGCTCCATAAGAGTTCTTGGTGTTCAAAGGAAGTTAGCATTTTCAGATACAACTTCATTTGTAGTCATATTTCTAGTTATGGAAGTGGAGACTCCCTGCATATATGAATTGGCTCTGAAACACTTGTTTAAACAGTATCATGGCTTGATCAACCTCATCTCTTCTGGAAGTATGTGGTTTATCATCATTATCAATTTTAAAAGATCTCCTGCCTTCATTCTTTTTGGAAGCTGGTCTATATCCATAGCCTAATGGCAAATTTTTATCTTCTTCACAACTTTTGGCTCCTGTATTAAAATGTAACTCAACATGAAAGAGTTCCTCTGAGAAAAGATCCTTGTTTGAATCTTCATAAAGCATGAAAACAATCTGAGTCATGTAGTTGAGTTCATTTAAATAATCCATAGCTCTTTTCCACTGTTCATCCTTTGATTAATTGCAATAAGGTACCATAGCGAAGAATAGACAGTGAAGAATGTACATGACTTTCACCAGTAAAATATAATCTGGTATGGCCCAGCTGGCCTGTACCAACATACAGTGTCTTATGAGGTGGCCTCTGTATACACTGGTATTTTCAAGGGATTGCATCTTAGCTGTTAAGAAACCATTAGTGTAGGTTGAAGTTTAACAGGCAGGATTTACACATTGGGGATTTTTTAAAGAGTATATTTCCAAAGAGGTATCACTGTCCATTTACATTGGAAAATTTTTCTTAATTGTTACAGTAACACATATGCTGTAATATTTAATAAGTGGACTATCAGCACGAGTTATTTTTCAATTTGTGTTTAGAATCTTTTTAACTGTGTTATTTAAGATATTAAGATAATATGTATACACATAAATTTTTATATTAATTTGTAGAAACTATTTTCTTTATATATTTCCTTATTGTAAGAGGGGCTTAGTTCATCAAGAAAGTTTTGCCTTATATATTGGCAAGAAAGCACCTTTAAGAGTTTCTTTTTAAGATGTATAACTGACAAGTTTATAAATGTTACTCTTATTTTCAGTTCTTTTTAGATTAAAAGAACTCAGCCCAAAAATGGAATTGTCAATATTACACTGAATCCCAGTAAGTTGTTAGGTATTATGTATAGTATGTGTTTTAACTATATCCATTCCTATGTCCAATGCATCAGTTGATGTCGCTGAGAAAGAGTAAAGATTTAGCATTTGGAAGATTGAGCATTTAGAATTAATGCTCTTAACAGATGATTAGATGTTAAAGGGAAATTGAGATCAATGTGTTGTCATTTAATCTATGATGTGAAAATAAATTATTGTTCTTGGTGCTTTTTTCTCTCTGGTGCACAAATAATTAGTAATTTAAATGACTTAACCTATAAACCGAACAGTGCAACCTAAGAATTAGCTTAAAGCTTATGTTTAAAAGAATTATTGGATTCTCATTGTATGACTACAATTATTATAACTTTTCAGAAGAGATTCTAACCTTAATAAGTCATCATATATGAACTGACTTTTAGAAAATAAGCATATTACATGTTAGCTATTTTAAAAGGTAAACCAGATGCAAAAGTTATGAATATACACAATTAAATAAGTTCATATACTTCACAAGAATGTAATTTTATTATATGGAGATATGTCTCATAAACAATTGAATGATATGTGATATTCTCTTGGACCTGATCATTCAATAGAGAGGTCTTTATCTCAAAATGTTTTGCATAAAAAAACCTGGACCACCTCATTGTCCTAAAAGAATGCAGAATAATATTCTTTTGCTTTTTATAGTATCTGTGTACCATGACTTACTTGAGAGATACAAACAGTAATGGAGAAACAAAAATTCATTGAATTGGGCCATTTTAGTTGGTATTTATAAATCTGAAAATGAAAACACTTTGCAATTATGTCACCATTTCTTCAATTAACAGGAAACAAAAGAAAACAGACAAAGAGGACTTCATGGAAATGTAAACAATTTCTCTGTCATAAGACATAAGGCACTCAGTGATTTAATGAGACCCTGTTTCAAAATAGAAAATAAAATAGGGCTGGGATGTAGCTCAGAGGTAGAATGAATAGGGTCTCAAGGCCTTTTAAAATTGTGATTAAAAAAAAAAATCAAACATTCCTAATAGTAGAGTCCTGGAAAGAGAGGAAAAAGGAAGATTTTTGAAGTTACTCAATGAAATAATGGCTAGAAACTTTTAACTCTGATAAGAGACATTAACCTACAGATCCTAGAAGCTGAGAGAACTCCAAAGGAGAAAATTCAAAGCAGTATGTACTAAGATGTGGGATTATTGAAGTTCAGAGAAAGCAGTATGTACCAAGATGCAGGATTACTGAAGTTCAGAGAACTAGCCATGAGGATCAAGTCTTGAAATCAATCATTTTCTACAAGATCATTCATGTAGGGAAAAAACAATGTGACAGTAATTTTTTTTTTTAATTGGAAACCAAGGAGGCTGGAAGGAAGTGGAATGAACAATATTTTCCAAGTGTTGTAAGAAAAGAACTACCAACCCAGAAGCCTATATTCAGGGTGATCAGATTTAAAGTTCAGGAAGAAATTAAAGATAACAGGTAACTACTAAAAGAGCAGACATAAACTAACAATGGGGTGAGAAATACAAAAAAAGGGGGTGAGGGGAGGAAGCTCTCACTAATCCAAAAGGAGCAAGGAAAAAAAAAGTAGAAAAAGACTGAATGATAAGAAGCCCAGAGTTTTATTTTTTATTATTGGTACATTGTAATCATACATCTTTGTTGGGTACAAACTGGCCACATGCACACATCTCTCATTTAACCCTTCCCTAATTCCTGCCCCATTCCCTCCCCGCTCCCTCCTTCTCAAGTTCAGTTTAGTGACTGACTTTGGTATGTTTGTAAAAGTACATGATGTACATTAGGGTGTTTCCCTCCCCCCTTCATCTTCAGTTAAGTCACCTTCTTTGCTCATCTAAGGTTTCTCCTTCTTCATCTAGAGTCCCTCTTATGACCCATTTTCTCCCTAGCTTCCACATATTGAGGAGAGCATCCAATTTTTTACTTTTTGTGACTGACTAATCTCATTTAGCATAATGGTTTCCAGTTCCATCTATTTCCCTGCAAATGACATGATTTTGTTCTTCTTTATGGCTGGAACGAAGCCATGTATATCAATAATAATAGTTTTCTTTTTCTTTTGGTGCTGGAGACTGAGTCCAGGGTCTTGTACATGCTAGGCAAGAGCTCTATCACTGAGTGACATCCTTAGTCCCTCAATAATAATACATTTAAAGTGGGATATTTTCACACATCTTTCTTGTTATAGGTTAAGCAGTCAAGTTAATATATGAGAGATTAAAAGTAAGTTTAACAATATTGATCTGATTATATATAGTTCACTACAGTGAATATTTAGAGAATAAACATTTTCAAATACATATGGTCAGTTTTAGTAACTGTTTCATGTACTATTGGAAAAGTTTAAAATATGATATTCTTCTTATCTATTGGGAACTACTGACCCAATGAGCATTGCCATGCTGCATAATCTAAAGAATGGATGAAGGGCTGGTTGGTCAAGTGATAGGATCCTCTGAAGAAACTATCCCTAACCATGTTCTAGAACTGTTCTCTTCAAAATAACTTTAAAAAGAAAGATTTATATTATTAGCTTAGATTATCTTTATTCTCAGTTTTCACGAGCAATTTCTCTTTAGCTCCCATTATTCACTGTATTTTTAATTATTGCCCACTCTTTATGGAGAAGATGAAAATATAAACAAAAAGTGCTATCCTCAAGTAAGTGATGTAAGATGTGCCTATCATTCTCAAAAAGAGAAGTTTTACATTATTGCAGTAAATAGAATGAGTAATATATGCAAAATTTCAAGAAAAAACCTTGTCTAAAAAGCATGCCAGTTTGTAATTTAATGCTACTGCTGAAGAATGGAGGGATCTTCCTATTAAACCAGCCCAAGGAAACAATGAAGCCACAACTGAATGAACCACAACCTTCCTCATCATTTAATTTTTTTTTCCTGGAATATGACAGATTTCATTTCCAACGTACTAAAATTTCACCTGGTACCCTTAGGAATTACAAAGCTTCTGGCAGTCTTTGTTCTCTGTCCTTGAAGCACTTTTCCTATGTGAAGGCTTGGATTCTCTAGCTGGGGTGAACTGTTAACCATTTTCCATTTAATTATTCCCTTTCTTCCTCCTTCTGTCTCCTCTTTCCTTTTCTTCTTCCCAACTCTTCTTCCTCCTCCTCCTCATCTTCTTTTTGTAGTACTGGAGACTGAATTGAACCCAGGGGCTTGTGCATGCTACACACCCTGACTCCCCAGCTTCCCTTTCTTACTTTTGTATTTTGGTCTCTCCTTTCCTTCTAGGACTCCAGAAAGAAGTAGGACATTGGACATGGACTGGCCCTCCATGTCTTTTGCCTTTTGTTTGAAAGTTTTTGTATATTACTTAATGGAACAGCTCTCCAACTCAAGAGAATTTCTACTAAATGTTTTTGAGTGGATAACACATTTAATTCTAAGAAATCTTATATGTTCTTAGATGTTTTCTTTAACACAGCAACCTACTGTAATCTTTTGGACATGATACCTTTGTGAAGTTCTCTGAACTTAGTATATCAGTTTTAAAGGTATGTTTTGTGTCCTGACTCATCTCTTTCCTGAAGACTCAATATTCCGGTTCTTCTTGCTCTTTTTGTTCATGCTACCTGTATTCTTCACATGCCTGGTTATCAGATCACACTCTGAAAGCAGCGTAGGTGGTCGAGGTAGGTTTCCTCTACTGGGATATAAGGAGGATGCTCACACAGGCCCATTTCCTGAATGGGAAGACAGCATGGGTGGAGCGCAGTCAGGCAGGCTTTTCCCTGGGTTAAGTGGGTAAGGAGGGTGTTGTCAACTCAGAGGTTCTGATATCTGCATCTAGAGGGCTTAGCTCCCCTAGACATTATGCTTTGATGTTGCTATTGTACTGTTTTAAGAGAAAATTGTGGGTTTTTTTATGGTTGTTTTTTAGTTTTTTTCTGGTCAAGAATGTCAGGTTGCATGTACTCTGTACAGAATAAGTAGTCTGGGCACAGGTTCCATGCACATACCCTGAATGGACCTGAAGCCTTTCAGCACCGCGTGGGCAGGCTGCCTCCCGCCTCCATCGGGGTCCCAGGGCTGAGTTTGGGCTGCTGCTTTCTGCTTTCTGCTCTCTGTTGTAAATCCTCTCACATGCTCCCAGCACATCTCATCTTCCAGAAGGCTGTTAAAAATTTCTTCCTTTGATGGTCCCTTTTTATCCTTGCTCACTGGCTACTTAACTGTTGGGGTTTATTTCCTCTTAAGTTTCTATAATTTTATTTCAGTGGAGTCTCAGGAAAGATGGGAAGTTATATCAGAAAAATTATCATATAACCTGTATTTAATGGCCAAATTAGTTTGGGAAACAGCAATTACTTTATTCTTAAGATTTTGCTTCTTCTCAGAACTAGTATATAGCATAAGATACTAAATGCATTAATGTTCTAGCTCCCAACTTCACTGGTAATAAAAAATTTAATGTAAAAGTAAATTGTATTAGTTAGTGGGAAATTATTATTTTATATTTTAAAACAAAGATGAAGGGAAGGAATGTCTCTGAACACTCAAACATTGAGGGTATTGGTAACTTAATTTTCTAGAAACTTTACCTAGGACAGAGACTTGGATTCCAGCCTCAGGAATGTGCTACCTTTTCATGACCCAGGGCAATTCACTCAGAGCTGCTGAGCACCATCTGCTTTCTGAAGTGGGCATCTGCCCTCGCCCCTCTAGTCACCCTCAGAACGCTCCTTGTTTTATCAAGACCCCCTGGTTATTACTCAGGAGAATCATCCCATCCACATCCCTAGTTTCAGGAGTAGGTCTTGACTGGCCACAGTAAATTTAGAAGTGAGCTTGTATGCAAAGATAAGGGAAGAGTCTAGGGAAAGATGCTTCCTCCTTCAGTCTACTGGAAGAGACATAACTCTTCCCTGGGCTCTGGTGTAAGTCTGGGTAAGCTCTGGTGTAAGGTGAGGTCTGGGACTGCCACAGCCCTTTTATACCACTGGGGGGCGGGGGGCTAGATGAAGCTTGCACCTTGAAAAGTAGAGAAGAGACATGGATAAAATAACTACTTAGTGTGGGCTGGGGTTCAAGGTTTCTCTGAAGCTAGTTCTATCCTTCTGCCTCAAACACCACACATTCCTGGTGAATACTTATCATCGAGTAAAACTGTATGTATGTATATGACATTTATTGGTAAGTTAATATAAAATATTAACTTGGGTTCCTCTTCAGGTTAAAACATCCCCCAAGGTTCAAATGGACCTTGATTAAAATGGATCAACTTAAGATTTTTCAACTTTACCATGAGGCAAAAGTAATATACATTCTATAGAAACCTCAAATTTTGCTCTCTTCCCCAGGCTAGTGATATGTGGCATGGTGCTCTCGAGTGACATGACCTGACATGATGTGATGTGACACTGGCCAGCGGTAGCAGTAGTTCCTAGTCAGTCATGTGATATGTGATATGGAGTGCATACAACCAATACGATGTCTTGCTAAGCTGTGATGTGATGTAATGTGTGATAGATTAGGTGTATTTGGTGACTTATGATATTTTCAACTTATGATGAGTTTATCACACTATAAACCTATTATAAACCCAGGCATATTTGTATATACCACTTGGAAAATGTAAGTTTGCTACATAGGAAAATTTTTATTTGGCACATTTTTTTTTTTTTTTTGGTTGGGATAAAAAACCAATTAGGTTTTTTTTTTTTCCCATTTATGTAGAAAGATCTTGTTTTGTTTAATTCTACTTTAACAGAGGATTAATTCTCTCATTGTTAAATCTCAGAGAGTTTTTCTGGTGAAAGAGATAAGAAAATATGATAAGTAAGAGGTACTAGATTTCCTATTCAATATATGGCATGAAAATGATTCTAGAAAAAAAATTAAGCTTCATTGTTCATCAGGTAGACTGCCACACTTCAAATTACCCAAATGTCTAATGTAAATTTTAACTTCTCCTTGATTAATTCTAGTTTTTTATTCTAAGACACTGTATGTACTTAGATATCTAAATTTACAATTTTTTAAACCAAATGACCTAAAATTTAAGTAGGAAAGTGATGATGGTTTCAAAATATATGTAAAAATAAAACTCACTTATAAAGTTTACATTATTACTTTTAGTAATTTAGCATTTTTAGTATCAATTAACATTAACTAGCACTGGCTATATTTGTCACATTGTTAGAATATGTGAAAATAGCCATTTTCTAAACTGGCAGAAAGCTATTATTAGTACTGTGGCAGCTGCATTACTATCTTTGTCTAATATACTTGCTTTTTTTCCCCATGAAGGTGAGAAATGATGTGAAATTTCTATTTGAGCAAAAGGTGGCTTCCCCCTCCCCCCCTGGAGACTGGGTCTTGCTATGTTGTTGAAGCTGGCCCTAAACTTCCAGAGTTAAGTGATTTTTCAATCTCAGCCCCCTGAATAGCTGAGACCATATGAACATGTCCATGCCCAGCATAACACAGATTTTTTAAATATCATATAAAATATTTTTAGGAAGCCTATACTCAAAAAAATACATACTAGAAAAAGTTATGTCCCAATTCTCTACCAAAATAATCTTTTAAAAACTAAAATTATGTAACTTTTGTCCTTAGTTTTATTTATGTGGTGAATAACAGGTCTTGATTTGTGTATGTTGAACTAGCCTTGCTTTCCTGGGATGAAACTAACTTGGTCATGGTGTACAATTTTCTTGATGTGGTTTTGAATGTGCATGGCTAGTATTTTGTTTAGAATTTTTGTGTCTATGTTAATTAATGATATTGGTCTGTAATTTTCTTCTTTTGAGGTAGCTTTATTTGGTTTTGGTAGTAAGGTGATACTGGCTTCATAGAAGGAATTTGGAAGAATTCCATCTCTTTTGATTTCATGGAATAAGTTGTGAAGTATTTGGTTTAGTTCTTCTGTAAAGGTTTTGTAGAATTCAGCTGAGAAATCCATCTGGACATGGGTTTTTCTTTGATGGAAGGCTTTTTAATGCTGTTTCTATCTCTTTGCTTGCTATTGGTCAGTTTAGGTTTTCTGTATCTTTTTGGTTCATCTCATTAGATGTCAAAAAAGAATTTGACAAAAACCAACACCTATTCATGTTAAAAATACTGCAGAAAATCGGAGCAGAAGGAATGTACCTCAACATCATTAAAGTAAGTTACAATAAACCCCAAACCAACATTATATTGAATGGGGAAAAACTGTGTGAATTCTCTTTAAAATCAGGAAAGAGGCAAGGATGCCCACTATCACCACTCCTATCACCACTCGAGACTCTTGCCAGAGCAGTAAGACAAGACAAGGCTATCAATGTAATTCAAATAGAAAAAAAGAATTAAAATTATCTTTATTTGCAGATGACATGATTCTATATTTAGAAGACCCAAACAACTCAACCAAAAGACTAGTAGATTGATTAACAAATTCAGCAAAAGGGTGGGATACAAAATCAACCTAAAAAATTCAGTAGCTTTTCTATATGCCAACCATGAATCCATGGAGAAAGAAATACAGAAAACAATTCCATTCACAATAGTCTCAAAACCAATAAAATACCTAGGAATAAACCTAACCAAGGAGGTAAAAACTTCTACAATGAAAATTATAAAATAATAAAGAAAGAAATTGAAGAAGATTTTAGAAGATGGAAAGATCTCCCTTGCTTTTGGATAGGCAGAATCAATATTATCAAAATGGCCATTCTACCAAAAGTTAGCTACAGAGTCAATACAATCCCTATCAGAATACCAATGTCATTCTTCATAGATCTAGAAAAATCAGTCATAAATTTCATATGGAAAAACGAAAGACCCAGAATAGCTAAAACGATTCTCAGCAATAACAATCATGCAGGAAGCATCAATTCCTGACTTCAAATTATACTACAGAGCTATAGCAATAAAAACAGCATGGTATTGGCACAAAAACAGACACATAAACCAGTGGAACAGAATAGAAGATACAGAAACAAATCCACACACTTAAGAGTCAAATGATTTTCGACAAAGGTGCCAGGCACATACATTGGAGAAAAGATAGCCTTTCAACAAATGATGTTGGGAAAACTGGTTATCGAGTTGTAGAAAAATGGAACTAAATCCTTACCTCTCACCCTGCACAGGAGTTAACTTGAGATGTATCAAAGACCTAGAAGTTAGACCAGAGACTTTGAAGCTACTAGAGGAGGGCATAGGTCCAACACTCCAACATATAGGCACAGGTGGAAACTTCCTCAGTAAGACCCCCAAAGTTCAGGAAACTAAAACAAGAATTAATAAGTGGGATGGCATTAAACTAAAAGAGAAAGCCTAGAGAATGGGAAAAGATCTTTGCCAGTTATCCCTCTGATAGAAGACTAATATCTCTGAATAGACACTTCACAAAAGAAGAGATACAAATGGCCAATAAATACATGAAAAAATGTTCAACATCATTAGCAATCAGGGAGATGCAAATCAAAACTGAACTGAAATTCCATCTAAACCCAATCTGAATGGTAATCATCAAAAAGTCAAAAAACAATAAATGTTGATGAGGATATGGAGAAACTGGAATTCTTCTAACACTGTTGGTGGGATTGCAAATTAGTTCAGCTGCTGTGGAGATTCCTCAGAAAACTGAGAATGGATTCACCACATGATCCTGCAATACTACCCCTGGGTATCTTTCCAAAGGAGCTGAAGTCAGAGAACCACAGTAATATATGCATACTCATGTTCATAGCAGCACAATTCACAATAGCCAAATTATGGGACTAACCTAGGTGTCCATGGAATTCTACTTAGCAATAAAGAAGAACAAAATTATATAGTTTGCAAGAAAATGGAAGGAGCTGGAGAACATTATACTAAATAAGATTCGCCAATCACAGAAAGTGAAGAGTCATATGTTTTCTCTAATATGCATAAGCTAGGGAGTAATTGGGATACCAGAGGGACTCCAGACAATGGAGGAGAAACCTCAGTGGAGCCAGGAAGGTGGTCTAAGGGAAGGGGAGGGGGAAGAGTGAGGTTCATTAATGGAATTACAATGTGTACATATGTGAAAATACCAATGTCAATCTTAGTATTCTGTATTGGGAAGAGGGGAGAGGGAAAGGTTGAGGGGGCTACCAATGCTGTGTGCATTTATGTTACTATCAACATGATTTACATTACACTATGAGATTATAATGCACCAATAAAGGCATATTAAAAATAAATAAATATGTTACATTATAAAAACTAAAGTTATTTAAATTAAATGATGGTAAAATATAAAGGAAGAGGATAATTATTTATAAATTACATCTTAAACACAATATGCTGTGTTTATCACTAAATTGAAGAATATCCAAATAAGTGATGTGAGTTTTCTTTGCCTCTTATTTTCAACTAGGGGTGATCAGCACAAGAATGAAATAGCCCTTTAACTAACATATTACAGTAAGTAAGTCAAGTTTATTTGTGTGTACGTGTTGGGGGGAATATTGAGGAATGGGCCCAGGGGCATTCTACCCCTGAGCTACACCCCCAGCCCTTTTTATTTTTTTGTTTTGGAACAGGGTCTCACTAGTTTGCTAAGCGTCTCACTATGTTGCTTAGGCTGTCCTTGAACACACAATCCTGTCTTAGCCTTCCAAGTACTGGGATTACAGACATGCATCACCATACCTGGCTGGTAAATCAAGTTCCCTTAATAGCACAAAATCTAGTTTCTCCATCACAAGAAAGCCAGTATGGGCCACCTTAGGCGATATATGGGGTTGCACTCACCCAGAGCACAGAATGTCCCTGTCACCTCCTCAGTAAGAAGAGTGGTTTTCTTTGACACTCACAGAACTGACAAATCAAGGCCAGAGGGGTGTTTGTGAGCATGCCCGATGGGTGGGAGACCAGCTGGAGCAGATATGACATCTATGTTCCTTGTGGGTCTAGGATGCCATGGCTTGGAGGATCTATACTTTCTCAGGTTCTTGCACCAGATCAGGGCCACAGCTACACAGCTCATGCCTCATTGGATTAATGACAGGATAGTGCCTGCAGAAAAAGGCTGGTGGTACTCATTCCCTGGGGCTCAGACTGATATCTAACTGAACCTAGATAGGCAGGCAGAAGAAAGAGCAATACTTACTCTTATGAAGAATACTAAGCTGGGTGTGGTGGCGTGCACCTGTAATGCCAGTACTTGGGAGGCTGAGACAGGACATTGACAAGTTTAAAACAGCCTACAGATAGAATCAGGTAGGAAAGGGGGAAGAACACCCTTGAACTCCACAGGGAATTAAGTGACAACAAATTTAACATTAAATGCACATCAGGAAGCAAGCCCTCTCAGCCCTTCAACCACATCTTTCAAGCTCTATTTCTGAGAATAGAAAATTCTAAGCTCAATTTGAGTGTCACTATAAACTCCTCTCTGTGCCAGATGATTTTATCCACATATTTATATCCAAAGTACAAACAACTTAAAATGTTTATACTGAGGAGTAATGGAAGTCATGTGTCAAATACAATAGGGAAAAAGAATAAAGCTTTCTTCAGAACTAAAGTTTGAAGATATACAATATCTGTGGAAAATCTGGCTTGCAAATGCAAATGCGTTGTTTACCTATTCTATTTAATTATAGAAGACATGCATTTTTACCCTTTGCATACAGGATCTGAAGTCTTTTTTGGAGGGAGGGGGTTGTTTTTTGCTCTGAAGTGCTGCCTGAAGCTATGGAAGTCTCATGGCTCCTTGTAGAGTCTCAAGGAACATGGCCACACACATTCCTGTGATTGGCGATTCCAGTTTCCTTTAAGCTTTTACCCCCGGGAGAGACAGTGAGGAATCCTTCTGCCAAGCCCAAAAGCAGAAACAGTGGGGAAGGCCCTCCTTAGACATCCTCAGGTGCCTGAGGCTCTTTTTTCTTTTTTATCTTAAAGTTTAGCGAAGCTGAGAGTGTTATGCTTTTTGTCACTTGGTGATGAGACTGCCGTTGTCTCATGTTACTCGAGTAGTTCTGCTTCTCTCAGCTGCACATTCATTCTGTTTCAAACAAGCTGACACTTTGTCATAGTCAACTTTGAAACATGTGTCCTGTCCTCAGTGGGAGTCCACAGGTGTTGTAGTCAGGCCCACTGACCATTCACTTTTGCTTACTATCCAATCAGCCCCCCAAACCCAAAACCTAAAAGTTGGGATTGCCAGGAGGAAGCAACAAATTCTAGGAGGGAAAACAAAAATAAAAAACAAAGTACTTGTAGAGTTGAATTTTAAAATGAACAGATTCTTTTTACATTGGTTCTTCCTTTTATATTCAAATTTCACTTCACTGGTACATGAGCCAATTTTAAATAGAACCTGGCCACGAGCTACAAAGAAAAACCAACCACATATTTAAAATTTTAAACTTGTTTTATCTTAACTGAGAATTTTCGGCTTCTCAACGTATTTTGTATCACATTTATATATCCCGAGGAAAAATAGTAAGAAATGTGATTATCTAAGCTGCATTCTGTATTCATTGAGGACAACCAAAATGTATCTTACCTGTAAATATGTTTCCAAACCCTGCCGTCGTTGCTCCAACACTTTTGGGACCCAGTTTCTAACGTGTTTAGAAGGGATTTCTGGAGTCTTTATACATTTCTTAAGCTATAAAAACAAAGAGATGTCTACTAATTATAATGACATTATTGGGCGGGAGCCAATAAAAGAAAGTAACATTGCTATCTCCAAAAGAAAAAAAATAGAAGAACATATAATTTTACTGAAACTTTATCCAAAAATTCCTCACTTAGGCATCTTATCTATTCAGGTTTCAGGACAACAGTTTTACGTTTTGTTAGTGGTTATTACTGATATTTCAGGTTGAATTAATTTTTCCTGAAAAAGTAAAAGTGCAGCAACCAAGGTAAAAAGAAAGTTAAAAAAAAACCAGTTTAAAAAATCTTATAAAACAACTGATAACAAAAAATTTTGTTTAAAGTACTTCTCTGAAAAAAGTCTTTCTATTTTTCACATGAGAAAGCAAAATCAAATGTAACTGTTTGTAGCCATTGTCCCTAGAAATGCCATATGAACTAGACCATATCATTTGGAGAGATTCTTGAAAATTCTATGATACAATAGAGGCTAATTTTTCAAAATTCCTAATGATTAGTTTCAAATTCTGTTCATGAAAACTAAGTGATGGTTAGTTTTAGGGAAATGTGTGTGTGCGTGTGTGTGTATACATATATATGTATATGTATGTATATATGCATATGTGTATATAAATATGTGTGGATGTATATGTGTATAAAAATATATATGTATATATGTGTATATATGTATATGTATGCATGTAAATATGTATATGTGTATGTATATATGTATATGTGCGCGTGTGTGCTTGCGCGCGCTGTCTCTCTCTCTCTCTCTCTCGGAAGTTGAGCCAGAGCTGCTTGCAGTGGGTAGAATAATCTCCCTCCCCAAATATGACTGAATCCTAAACCCATGAATGTTACCTTGTATGGCAAAGGGATTCCGCAGATTTGGTTAAATTAGTCATCTTAAAATAGAGAGATTAACCTGGATTATCTGTGCAGGCTCAGGGGGATCACAGGGATTCTTACCAAAAGGAACAGGAGGGTCAGAGACAGAAAGATGCTGGGTGGCTCACTGTGAGGATGGAGGTCAGGGTCAAGAAGCCAGGCAACCTCTTGAAGCTGGAATGGAGTCTGCCCTATGGCCTTCAGAAGTACTGTAGTTGTGGTGACAACCTTGGATTTAGCCTGGTAAAACTCATTTTGCACTTCTGACCTCAAGAAGTATAAGATGATAAATCTGTGTTGTGTTAAGCCACTAAATTAATGGTACTTTGCTACAGCAGCAATAGGAAACTAATACACTGCCTCTAAAAATGGAATAAATCTTAATGTTCTCATTTAAAACTTGGAAAAAAAACTACCAAGGCTGTTCCTTTACTACATATGCAAAGAAAGAGCATGACAATGGATAAGAAAATGTATACATGAGCAGCTAAAAATATAATAATTCTTTTCATATATAAGAATATATTCACCACTAACTACTCCAGGCTGAAACTTGCTGAATGTTGTGAAGAAGGGGCTGTTGTGTGTTTAAAAGATCAACACTTCCATTTCAGGCCATTAGATTGAACCTACATTTGCCTCTTCCCTCTACACCTAAAATTGCCATTGAAATAACAGTGTGAAAGTAATAGCTGTAAACCCCAATCTACTCTTCCTTTTTTCCTCACTAACAGAATTATTGGGAATATTAACATACTTTCATTAAATTCAGCTAAAAAGCTAAATTTCCCAAACCCCCTTGCAGATGTATCAAAAGTAATGATAAAAGGCTTTCCATAAAAACTCTTTTCCTTTTTTTGTGGTACTGATGATTGAACCCAGGGCATTCTACTTCCAAGTTATATCCCCAGCCGTTTTTATTTTCTGTGTTTAAAGCACAGTTTTGCTGGGTTGCTGAGGGTCTTGCTACACTGCTAAGGCTATCCTCGAACCTGTAATCCTCCTATCTTGGTCTGCCAAGTGTTGGGATTACAGGCATGTGCCACTATGCCTGGCCATTGAATCAATGGAGCAGACTCAATGGCTTGTCTCTTCTGTCCTAATCCCTCACTCCCTTTTCACCTACTTCCTGCTTAGAATGTGGCCATGATGACTGGAGCCACTGCAGCCATTTGCTTCCATGAGGGAATGCTGAGGATGGAAGACAGGTGCTCTAAATGACCAAGCAAAAAAACAGAAAGGACCAGGATGCCTGGGGCCTCATGGAGCCACCACAACAGCCCTGGACTACCATCTCCAGACTTGCTTTTTGAGGGAAAGAAAATAATCCCCCTATACACACTTAAAAAAAAAAGTAATTAATAGTACTTTTTATATAACTGGATTTAATCTCAATAGACAGTTAAAAAAACACAAACAAAAAATGCAAGAAAGAGTAGGGAAGAGAACAATGATGAGAACAAGACAGAAAGGAAGGAGGAACTACTAAGTGAGAGAAGCAGGAGCATGTCAGTGTCAGTGAAGGAGACAGAGCGGAGGCAGCCCCAGTCCAGAATCCCTGACGGAGGGGACACAGGCTGGGAAACCAATTTTCTCAGCAGAACCCAAGCGGCTTTGTGCTCAAGGCTGGAATAAAAGAAGGGAAGACCAAGAAGAGATGCCTGTACCATATCCTGTATCAATGGATACCTTACTCAACCTTCCATAGGCAGAGTGTCCAGGAGCCTGGGTTTTATCCCCAGCACTCACACCCCTACTCCATAAAAAGGGGCTGGTGTCCCCAAAGAAAATAAATGAATTTCTGGGTTAAAGGACAGCCCCTGCCATTCTAGCCATTCTGGCTTTGGTAGGGCCCCCAGCTTAAGCACTGGCTCTCTCATCTCATTCCCTATAGTAACATCCTCTATTTCATACCCTCTATAGAAGAGTCAGACTTATGGACTCAAGGGAGAAGAACTAATAACAAATACTCAGAAAAACAAGGTTCACTTTCATAGGAAAGTCAGCACTATCAAAGAAAAAGGACAAGAAAAACAATGGAACTACTAATCCCAAAGGAAACAGGTACATCAAATAACAGAAGAGATCTTGTTCTTTTTAGTGTCTGCAGAGAGATTCAAGCAGATAGTGCTTCAATAAACAAGAACATGTTGCTATAGAAAAGAAACAATCTGAGAAGAAGAGAGAAGTGTTGGAATTGAAAAAATGTGACACAAGTAAAAAATTAAAAGGGGTAATTTATGTCTTCTCAAATGTAGAACAAAGTAAGAAGTAAGGGCAATGAAAAGATAAAATACAGTGGGGATAAATCCAAAAAGTAAGCTATCATGCTGCAAATAGCCACATGGCTAGGACCTGCGGGTGGCCTACAGGAGCTGAGAGCTGCCTCTGCTGACAGCCAAATAAAAAGGCGGGGAGAGGGGAACCTCAGTCCTGCAACTGTAAGACATGTTAGTCTGCCTGAATGGACTGTGGAGAAGGCTTGAGCCTCCTAGGACATCACAACCTTGACCAACACCTGATTTCAGCCAGATGAGACTGAGTAGAGGACCCAGGAAACATGACCCATGGAGACTCTGAGATGGTAAGTTTGTGTTGGTTTAAGCATATAAATTTGTGGCTGTGATAATTTAATGTGCTGTAATGGAAAACTAACATGAGGGCAAACTCTAGGGGCAGGGTAATGAGTGCGGGGGGGTGAGAAGCAAGTTCTTTCAGAAAGTGTTTTAGGAAGGAGGGCACAACCAGACAGCACCAAATGATGATGGGCAGTCAGTCGCGGAGTTCAGAGAGAATGGGTGGGAGTACACAGGCTCCTCCTTTAAGGGGTTCTAAGAAAAGGACAGCAGTAGGACATGTGATTGGGGCAGGCTTTATTCTGATAAACAAGAACTACTGTAACATGTTCACTTATTGATAAGATGATCCAGTGTTGCAGGGGATGCTGATAATACAAGAGAAGGAGCAGGGGAGAATGCCTGCAAGGGAATATATATACATCTCATATCTGTGATATCTGGAGTATTTCCCAACAAGAACAAGGTCAAAATGCTCAATTCTGTGATAGTAAGCTTATTCAGTTTCAATTTAAACAGAAAGATTCTTCCTTCAAAACTGTTGAATCGCAAGGTGTCTGATATTTCAGAAAATCGATTCCATTATCTGCCTCTTTAAACTTTTTTTTTTTAAAGAAGTTCTGAAGATACAGCACTAAAAATATTTTTCCTTTTTATTTACAGGAGCAGTCCTGAGGAGGCTGGTCCTCACAGTTGCTGGGTCTGTGACACTGCTGGGTGAGTAATGGATTGCTTTAGATGAGAGACAAACCCGAGACAATGTTTCCAGAAGGGCTCAGCTGCTTACAAGATAAATACTCCTCTGCCACTTCCTCGGATGATTAACTGGCCTGGCCATGCCGTGTCCAGGCAAATGGCCTTTCTGATCCACGCAGATAAGAACTAGATTCCAAGATGCCACAAACACAATCCCCTTTTCCCTGTGTGGCCACTCCCCTTCCCTTTGTATACTGTTAGAATCTACACAGAACTTACTCCATACCGGTTTGCCAGTATTTAAATTGGTTAGAAAATCAACCATTTTCCACAGAAAGGAAGAGAAATACTTCTACCAAGCACATGAATAAAAAGAATGAAAAAGAAAAAATAAAGCGTAAATCAGCAGGAATATTTGGGAAGAAAATCCAATCTTTTCCACATACTGTCACCCCATTCTCTCAGGATTCCCTTTAGAGACAGTGCATGGGATGTGGGATCTTGGCTTGATCTCATATACCACTTTTCTGGTTCTTCTAAAATGTGTACTTCATTAAATTAAATAGAAGAGAATGCAATATTTTATTCAAACCTAAAAGAGGCAATAACAAAAATGAGGACAGTTAATTTAAAAATGAACCAGCACCATCTTTCAGTGAAAACTTTGTGAATAAGAGGGTGGGCTGGAACTGACAGAAAATAGCTGGGAAGGCATGGAAAATAAAATATGCTTGGGAGTTTGCAATGCGGGCAAGGTTTTCCTACTCACGCATGAGATCGGGGGCCTACAAAGGTAAAACTCTTTTCAAGCACCAACATTAAAAATGGTAAATTACTTTACTATAAGGGGGCATGGACATAAGTGCACAGGAAAGGCACTAATAGGCTTAAAGGCATCATAAAAGCCTACACTCAAGCTATAAAGATGGCACCGCATTACAAAGAGGAATAGGAGGGGCTTTGTTTTGTTTCAGTGTGGGAGTGGTGTTTCATACCTGGTACCAGCAGAGGAGGAACTACAAAGAAACCAGGGCAGGGGAACATGGGGTCAAACTTATGGTGAACATGGGCTCCCACACTGGAGCATGCATGATGTTCTCTAAATGCCCCATTTGCCAAATACTTACTTAATGCCTAATATGTGCCCGACACTCCAATAGTGTGGAAGATACAAGAGATAAGATTTGATCATCACTCCTTTTTTTTTTTTTTTTAAGTATCTTCTAAAGTAGACAAGATTTAGGAATAGCTAAGTTGTAATTATGTCTTAAGATATTTTGAATGTTTAAGTATAAATCTGTCTTCTAAACTGATCAGAAGTTCCAAGAACACAGGAAGCAGGCATGGAAGGAGAAATTGTTGTGTCTTGGTTTGGTTGGAATAGATCAAAATACAAAGGGAAGGACATTCAGCCTGGCAAAGACAGAGAGGTAGTGATCTTCACTGCATATGCTTGGGTGCAGGTGAGAGCCTGGCTTCACCAATATTAAGTTTTTTAGGGGAGGAAGTGAGAAATAAGGTCAGTTAGAAAAAGGCCTCAAGGTAGACAGACAAATGGCTCCTCAAAGATGTCCAAGAACCTCTAATCCCCAGAATCTATGAATGTATTCCCTTACACAGGGAAAGGGGCTTTGCAGGTGTGATTTAAATTAAGGATCTTGAAGTAAGAAGCCAATGCTGAATTATCGGGGTGGGTCCAGTGTTAACACAAATGGGAAATCAGGGTATCAAAGTCAGGGGAGGAGATGTAATGATAGATGTTACCATGGA
>PVLC010022707.1:9579-26479 GCA_004027655.1 Graphiurus murinus
TACTGCAAAAAAAAAAAAAAAAAGAGAAAAATAGGGAAATAGGGCTGGGGTGTAGCTCAGAGGTAGAATGCCCCTGGGCTCAATCCCCAGTACCACAAAAGAAAAAAAAATAATAAAGCAGGTAAAGGAGAGTTTGCAGGAATAGGAGGTGGTATTGCAATTTAAAATAAATTAGCCAGGGCAAGTCTCAATGAAGACATGACATTTGAGCAAAGAACTGAAGAAAGTAAAGGAGCAGTGGATGTCAGAAAGTAGAGAAAAGTGTGACAGGTGGAAGAAACAGTAGGTGCAAAGGCCCCGAGGTAGGAGTTTGCTTGTGTGTGAGAAACAGCAAGAAGGTCTCTGTAGAATTCAAGGGCTGGGTGTATAGCTCAGTGGTGGAATGATGCCTAGCATGTGCCAGGCCCTGGGTTTTATTCCCAGCCCTCAGGAAAAAAAAAGGCCAGATGTGGTGATCCTAGTACTTGGGAGCTTGGGAGGCTGAGACAGGAGGATTGCATGTTTGAGGACAACCTCAACAATTTGGTGAGGCCCTCCACAACTTAGTGAAACCTTATTTCAAAATAAAAGAATAAAATTGGGCTGGGCTTATAGTTTGGAGTTAGAATGCCTGTGGGTTCCATCCCCAGTATCACAAAAAACAAATAAGAATGAAGGTCATTGGGGCAGGCACAGTGTGAGTGAGGAGGCCAGTGATAAGACAGAGAGGTTCTGAGGGATTTTGTGGGCCATGGAGAGAACTTTGACTCTTTGTCATAGAGAGATGGGAGTCAATCAGGGTAGGGCTCTGCACACAGGATGGCCGTGGATGACTTGTGTTGTAACAGAATTCCTCACCTATAGCAGTCCAGGCCAGCAATAGTAGGTCACGTTCAATAAGTCAATAGCAGGTCACACAGGGCATGGTGGTGCATTCCTTTAATCCCAGTACTTGGGAGGCAGAGATAGGAGAATCACAGGTTTAAGGACAGTGTCCTCAAATCAGCAAGACTGTCAGCAAGTTAGCAAGACCCTTTTTCAAAATAAAAAGTACAGAAAAGGCTGGGGATGTAGCTCAGAGGTAGAACACCCCTGAGTTCAATCCCCAGTAACATACACACACACACACACACACACACACACACACACACACACACACACCCATGTCACGTTTCTTTGCTGGGGTGAAAGGTCACTTGGAGAGGTTAGAGACCAAATTCTGGATGTGATGGGAAGGAGGGAGCAGGAGGGCTTATGGAGGGTGGTTCAGTGAGTCCAAGGTTTTGCCCTGAGGACCTGGAAGGGTGGACTTCCTTGGGGGAACTGTGGGAGGAGTGGGTTGGAAGGGAAGATTGGGAGCTAGGTGTTGGACATGTGAAGTTTAAGACCATCTTGAGGACTTTATCCTGGGGACCCAACAGATGATGGGTATCTGCAACCTGCCTGTGGCTCTCTGGGTAGGGAAGGAGGAATCTCCAGGGAATGTTGACCTGCATTTCTCCCATCCAGATGTTTTCAAGAATGCCCTCCGCCTGGGGACCTTCTCTGCGGTGCTGGTTACCTATGCGGCCAGTGCCCTCCTGCATGTGAGTAGGGATAGCAGGATCTAGGGGTGGGGGGAGCAGGATGGGGTGTAAGGACACCTCCTCACTCACCACCTTGCCCCCACCCCGGGGGGCCCCCAGGGCTTCAGCTTCCACCTGGCTGCGGTACTGCTGTCCTTGGCATTTATCACTTATGTGGAGCACGGTGAGTGTGCAGGGCACTGCATGGTAGACAAAGCGAAGGTGGGTGGGAGGGAGGCTTGGAGCCACTGCCCCCTGAGGCTAAACTGACCCCTTCTCGCCCAGTCCTCCGGAAGCGCCTGGCTCGGATCCTCAGTGCCTGTGTCTTGTCCAAGCGGTGTTCACCAGACTGTTCGCACCGACATCGCTTGGTGAGGGATCAGCCGGGGCTACCTTGTGCCCAACTCTCCCCCTCAAAAACCTCGCTTCTGTCTCCATCTTGTGTCTGTCCCAGGAAATCCTGCCGCCTCTTCTGCTGTCTGAGCCCTCTCCATTACCTCACCTCTATTCATTGGCATCTGTTTTTCTAAAAGGCACTTATTGAACACCTGCTGCATACACACCTGGCATTTGTTTCCCCCAATGAACATTTATTGAGCACCTGCTGGTTCTAGGTGCTGGAGACACAATGGTGAACAAAACAGGCCAACGTCTTGGTCCTGGAGACAAACATTATAACGAGGGAGTTAGTAAAGTACAAATCAGCCAGTGAAGTCTAATAATAGTTTGTCAGGTTGTGATAGTGCTAAACATGAGGGGAAGGGGATGAGAAGTTTGGGGGTGGGGGGTTGGTTTTCCTTTTAAATAGGGAAGTCAGGGAAGCCCTCTGCCCTGGACATGGTAACTTTGTGTGCGTGTGCGTGTGTGTGTTGTTGGGTTCTGAACCCAGGGGCTCTGAGCTACACCCCCAGCCCTTTATTTACTTTGTTAACCTTTAAAACAAGGTCTCACTAAATTGTTGAGGGTCTTGCTAAATTGCTGAGGTTGGCCTCGAACCTGCGATCTTTCTGTCTCAGCCTCCCAAGTACTGGGATTATAGGTATGCGCCACTGTGCTTGGCTTGTGGTGACTTTTGAGTCCTTTAAGTGAAGGAGGAAAGAGGAGGAAAGCATCCCAGGCAATGGGGACACCCGTGGAAAGGCCTCAACATGGAAGCAGGCCTGGCATCTTTGGGGAACAGTGAGAGGGCCAGTGTGGCCTGAGCAGAGGGAGGGAGGGGGAAAGGGGAAATATGGGCCCTTAGGTCCCAGCCAGGATTCATTTGTTTTGTTTTGTTGTTGTTTCCATTCTGCTTGCCATAAGAAACACAGGCAGCCTCACATTTGTCTCCCACCCGGCAGCAGCGTCCATCACCATAACTCCCAGCTCAAAGCCCCACCATTCTCGTTCCTCTGCCCAAATGCTCGCATCTCCCCCCACCTCGATGCCCTCCTAGTTAACAGCACCTTGGTCCTTGGATACCTCTGACTCCCATCAGAGGCTCCCTGAACCATCTCTTTCCTATCTCGGGGTACCTGGGTAGCTTTGTTCCTGGCCCCACCGTGCCTGTGTGTCGCCCTGGGCTTCCCTGCGCAGGGGGAGGTGGGGGACAGTGAGCAGGTGCAGCTGCCAAGCAGATCCATCTGTCCCCCCACAGGGACTGGGGGTGCGAGCCTTAAACTTGCTCTTTGGGGCCCTGGCCATCTTCCACCTGGCATACCTGGGCTCCCTGTTTGATGTCGATGTGGACGACACCACAGAGGAGCAGGTGAGGTGGGGCCCTGGGCTGGGGGGTGAGGCAGGGATGGTGCATCCTGTCCACGGGAACCGTGGAGACAGAGGCAGAGTGCCGAGGCAGGAGCCCCGCACGTCACTGTTCTTAGCTTGTGCAACGGCTGTGCCCTCTCCACCCTTCCTGTTGTCCCTCGGGTTGAGTCACACTGTTGGCTCTTTTGTTGAAGAGAAGTGTGCAAAATCTGTTGTTTACTTATTTTCCTTATAAGATTCATTTTATAGAGATGGAGTACAAAATCTAGGTTTAACTTTTGTTTTTGGTTTTGTTTTTGTTTTTGCATGCTGGAGATGGAACCCAGGGCTTTGCCCATGCTTTCCATTTTGCTCTACTGCTGAGCTACATCCCCAGCCCCTGGTTTTACTTTAAGTTAGTTATTTCACTTCATTTTTGTTTAGGTAGAATTTTCTTTCTCTCCTTTCCATCCTTCTTTCCTCCTCCCTCCTCTCTTTCTTTTGGTACTGGGTATTGAACTCAGGGGCACTCTACCAAAGAGCTAAGTCCCCAGCTCTTTTTAACTAAATTAATTTATTTAGATATTTATATATTCATTTATTATTGGTACTGGGGATTAGACCCATGGACATTCCACCTCTGAGTTATACCCCCAGGCCTATTTTATTTTTTTTATTTTTAAACAGGGTCTCACTAGATTGCTGAGGGTCTTGCTAAATTGCTGAGGCTGGCTTTGAAACTGTGGTCCTCCTGTTTCAGCCTCCCAAACCTATGATCCTCCTGCTTCAACCTTCTGAGTCACTGGAATTATAGGCATGCACCAGTATATGCGCGCATGTGCATCTCTCTCTCTCTCTCTCTTTCTTGATATCTATATATCTATCTTTTGTAATGCTGTGAATTGGACCCAGGGGCATTCTACTGAGCTAGACCCCCAGCCCCCCCCCCTTTTTTTTTTGAGGTACTAGGGATTGAACCCAGGGGCATTCTACCTCCAAGCTACATCCCTAGCCCTATTTTTTTTTTTATTCTTTATTTTGAAACAAGGTCTCACTAAGTTTCGGAGGGCTTCACTAAGTAACTGAGGCTGGCCGCGAACCCGTATCCTCCGGTCTCAGCCTCCCGAATGCTGGGATTACAAGTGTGTGCCCGGCTCCCAGCCCTTTTTTATTTTGAAACAGGGTCTCACTAAGTTGCTGAAGCTGTCTTCAAACCTGTGATCCTCCTGTCTCAACCTCCCAAATACTGGTATTACAACTGTGTGCCACCATGTCTGGCTATGCCTCATTATTTCTTTCTTTCTTTTTCTTTTTTTTTTTTTTTTTTTTTTTTTTTTGGTACTGGGGATCAAACCCAAGGGCATTTTACCTCTGGGCTACACTCCCAGCCCCATTTATTTATTTATTTATTTATTTATTTATTTATTTATTTATTTATTTATTTATTTTATTTTTTTGCGGTACTGGGGATTGAACTCAGGGGCATTCTACCCCCAAGCTACACCCCTAGACCTATTTTTTTATTCTTTTTTTTGAAACAGGGTCTCACTAAGTTGCGGAGGGCCTCACTAGGTAGCTGAGGCTGGCCTTGAACCCGGATCCTCCGGCCCGGCTCCCAGCCTTATTTTTTAATTTATTTTTTCTTTTTTGCGATACTGGGGATTGAACTCAGGGACATTCTACCTCCAAGCAACACCCCAGCCCTATTTTTTATTCTTTATTTTGAAACAGGGTCTCACTAAGTTGTGGAGCGCCTCACTAGGTAGCTGAGGCTGGCTGCGAACCCGGATCCTCCCATCTCAGCCTCCCGAATGCTGGTATTACAAGCGTGCGCCACCATGCCCGGCTCCAGCCTTATTTTTTATTCTTTTAATTTTGAAACAAGTTGCAGCAGGCCTCACTAAGTAGCTGAGGCTGTCTGTGAACCTGTGATCCTCCTATCTCAGCCTCCCAAGTACTTGGATTACAAGCATGTACCACCACACCTAGCTTTAGATATTCTTTTAAAATTAGAAAGAGTTTTAAAAATAATGTTTATTAATATGGCTCCTGAAAATTCCAGATTTTGTGTGTGTGTGTGTGGTACTGGGGATTGAACCAGGGACATTCTACCCTTGAGCTATGCTCTTAGCTCTATTTTATTTTTCTTTCTTTCTTTGGGGGTGGAGCCTGGGGGCCTTCTACCACCCAACTGCACCCCTAACCCTTTTAAAAAATTTTTTATTTTGAGCCAGGTGTGGTGGCGCACGCTTGTAATCCCAGCATTCGGGAGGCTGAAACAGGAGGATCCGGGTTCTCGGCCAGCCTCAGCTACCTAGTAAGGCACTTGGCAACTTAGTGAGACTCAGTTTCAAAATAAAGAATAAAAAATAGGGCTGGGGGTATAGCTCGGAGGTAGAATGCCCCTGAGTTCAATCCCCAGTACTGCAAAAAAAAAATTTATTTTGAAATAGAGTCTCACTAAATTGCAGAGGCTAGCCTCAAGTTTGTAATCTTTCTCAGCTTCCCAAGTACTGGCATTATAGGTGTGCACCACCACACTCGGTTTTATTTTTATTTTACTTTTTTTTTTTTTTTGTGGTACTGGGGGTGTAACTCAGGGGCATTCTACCTCTGAGCTACATCCTCAGCCCTATTTTATTTTATTTTGAAACAGGATCTTGCTAAATTTTTGAGGCTGGTGGCAAACCTGCCATCCTTCTGTCTCAGCCTCCCAGGTACTGGGATTACAAGCATGCACTACCATGCCCGGCTAGATTCCAGATTTTGCTTCTTATTTAGTCACGTTTTAAATTTTTAACTGAAAATAAATATTTTTTTCTCATTAAAAACAACTTTTATCCAGGCGTGGTGGTGCAGGCTTGTAATCCCAGTACTTGGGAGGCTGAGACAGGAGGATCCGGGTTCGTGGCCAGCCTCAGCTACTTAGTGAGGCCCTCCACAACTTAGTGAGACCCTGTTTCCAAATAAAGAATTAAAAATAGGGCTGGGAGTGGAGCTCGGAGGTAGAATGCCCCTGAGTTCAATCCTCAATACTGAAAAAAAATTAAATTTTTATTCAGGCGAACTGTACAAAATCCAGGTTTGGCTTCGTTTTAATCAATTTTTTTTGAGGTGTGTGTGTGTGTGTGTGTGTGTGTGTGTGTGTGTGTGTGTGTATGTATGTGTGTGTATGTGTGTGTGTAGTACTAGGGATTGAACCCAGGCATGATCTACCATTGCTGTATACCCTCAGCACTTTTTATTTTTTATTTTGAAAAAGGGTGTGGTGGCACACGCTTGTAATCCCAGGACTTGGGAAGCTGAGACCGGAGGATCTGGGTTCATGGCCAGCCTCAGCTACTTAGTAAGACTCTCTTCAACTTAGTAAGACCCTGTTTCAAAATAAAGAATAAAAAATAGGACTGAGCGTGTAGCTCAGAGGTAGGATGCCCCTGAGTTCCATCCCCAGTACTGCAAAAACACCCTTTTTTTTTTTTTCAGTACTGGGGATGGAACCCAGGGGCCTTCTACCTCCGAGATCCACCTCCAGCCCTATTTTTTATTCCTTATTTTGAAACAGGGTCTTACTAAGTTGAAGAGAGCCTCACTAAGTAGCTGAGGCTAACTGTGAACCCAGATCCTCCTGTCTCAGCCTCCCAAGTACTAGGATTACAAGCGTGCGCCACCACGCCCGGCCACAAAAAAGGGTGTCTTAAATTGCCCAGGCTAGCCTTGAACTTGCGATCCTCCTGTCTCAACTGCCTGAGTACTTGGATTATAAAAGTGCTCTATCACACCAGGCCTTGTTTTGTATTATTATTATTTGGTATTAGGAATTGATCCCAGGGATATTCTATCTCCAAGCTACACCCTCCAGCCCTTTTTTTATTTTGCAACTGGGTCTCACTAATTTGCGGAGTCTGACCTTGAACTTGTGATACTCCTGTCTCAGCTTTCCAAGTACTGGGATTACTGGCATGTGCCACCAAACCTGGCTTGTTTGAGTTATTTTTAACTTTTTTTGTGTGTCTGGTACTGGGGATTGAACCCAGGGACTTTCTATTTCTAAGCTATACTCCCAGCCCCATTCTATTTTTTAATTAATTTATTTTTTGGTACTGATATAGAACCCAGTTGTGTTTATCTCCAAGCTATACCCCATTCTTTTTTTTTTAAAGTTTTGTAACAGGGTCTAAGTTGCTGAGGCTGACTTTGAACCTGTGATCTCCTGTCTCAGCTTCCCAAGTACTGGGATTACAAGCATGTGCCACCACACCTGGCTGTTTTATTTTTATTAAAATATTTAGGACCTGGCGTGGTGGCACATGCTTGTAATCCCAGCATTTGGGAGGCTGAGACCGGAGGAGGATCCGGGTTCGAGGCCAGCCTCAGCTACCTAGTGAGGCACTCCGCAACTTAGTGAGACCCTGTTTCAAAATAAACAATAAAAAATAGGGCTGGGGGTATAGTTCGGAGGTAGAACGCCCCTGAGTTCAATCCCCAGTACCGAAAAAAAAAAAAAAATAGGACTGGGGATATAGCTCAATGGTAGAATGATTGCCCACCATAGGCAAGGTCTTGGGTCCCATCCCCAGGGCTGACAAAAAAAAGTATTCAATATATTCAAAGGGAAAGTCTTGCTCACAGGCTCTCCCCTGCCCTCTCATGAGTAATTGCTTGTATTCATTTTATAAAAATAGCCTTCCAAAATTCAAACATATCAAGTAAATGTAGAAATATATTTAATCCCCCCAGTTTTCACCCTAAAGATAATACATGAATGACAACTATTCTGCAATTTTTTTTTACAATTTTCTGTCTCTGTATAGAGTGTCCTCATTCATTTTTTTCCATTGTGAGGATGTGCCGCATTTTAATTTCTTCCATATTGGTGGACACTCGGGTGACTTCCAGTCCTTTCCTATTGCAAAATAACCCTGCAGCAAGAACCCTTGTATCCATGTGGATTCTTACAGAGGAGACAGATCTGTTTAGGATCTATTCCTGATAGTTACCTTTCCTCCACCTTCATAATGTGTGAATGTGCCTGTTGCCCCACCAGCACAGAGGGCCTCTCAGACCTCTTGGATATATTTGCCAATTTGATAGGAGTAAGATTTTGAGTGAGGCTGAGCATTTTTTCAAATGCTTAAAGGCCATTTGTTTTTCTAAGAACAGACTACTATCTCCTTTGGTAATTTTTACTTTTTTGTGGGAAAGAGACCTGGAGATTGAACCCAAGGGCATCTCACCTCCCAACTACACCCCCAGCTCGATTTTATTTTATTTGGAATGTCTCACTAAGTTGGTAAGGGATTTACTAAGTTGCTGAGGCTGGCTTCGAATCTGTGATCTCTGTGTGTCAGCCTCTCAAGTACTGAGATTACAGGCATGTGCCACCACACCTGGATAATTTTTAGTTTTAGAAAGTTGATTTCTAGCTGGGTGTGGTGGTGTATGCTTGTAATCTCAGTACTTGGGAGGCTGAGACAGGAGGATCACAGGTTTGAGGACAGCCTCCACTATGTAGCATGATCTCATGTGAGATCATATTTCAAATTAAGAAATAAAATAGGGCTGGGGGTGTGGCACAGAGGTAGAATTCCCCTGGGTTCAATCCCCAGTACCACAAAAAAAAAAAAAATTTATAGGGCTGGAGATGTGGCTCAGTGGTAGAGCACTTACCTAGCATACATAATGCCCTGGCTTTGGTCCCCAGCACTATAAAACATTGATTTCTAGCAGTTCTTTATATATGAGGAAGATTACAGGTCAGAGAATAGGACTGCATTTTCTTGTTTTTTTTTTTTTTTTTTTTTCAGTAATGGGGATTGAACCCAGGGGCATTCTACCTCCATGATACACCCCCAGCCCTATTTTTATTCTTTAATTTTGAAACAGGGTCTCACCAAGTTGCGGAGTGCCTCACTAAGTAGCTGAGGCTGGCCACGAACCCAGATCCTCCGGTCTCAGCCTCCCAAGTACTGGGATTACAAGCGTGCGCCACCACGCCCGGCTTTGCATTGTCTTGTTTTAAAAATGATTTTATTAGCTAGGCATGGTGGCGCACGCTTGTAATCCCAGTACTTGGGAGGCTGAGACAGGAGGATCGAAGGTTCACAGCCAGCTTCAGCTACTTAGAGAGGCCCTCCGTCACTTAGTGGGACCCTGTTTCAAAACAAAAAAAGGGTCCGGCGTGGTGGCACACACTTGTAATCCCAGCATTTGGGAGGCTGAGACCGGAGGATCCGGGTTCGCGGCCAGCCTCAGCTACCTAGTAAGGCATTCTGCAACTTAGTGAGACTCGGTTTCAAAATAAAGAATAAAAAATAGGGCTGGGGGTATAGCTCAGAGGTAGAATGCCCCTGAGTTCAATCCCCAGTGCCAAAAAAAAAAAAAAGGAAAAATAGGCTGAGCATGGTGGTACATGCTTGTAATCCCAGTACTTGGGAGGCTGAGACAGGAGGATTTTAGGTTTGTGGACAGCCTCAGCTACTTAGTGAGGCCCTCTGGCAACTTAGTGAGACCCTGTTTCAAAAAAAAAAGAATAAAAAAATAGGGCTGGGTGTGTAGATCGGAGGTAGAATGCCCCTGGGTTCAATCCACAGTACCATCACAAAAAATAGAAAAATAGGGCTGGGGGTGTAGCTCAGAAGTAGAATGCCCCTGGGTTCAATCCCCAGTGCCACAAAAAAAAAAAAAAAAAAAAAATTTCGTAGGGGGGATTGAACCCAGGGGCATTCTGCCTCTGAGCTATACACCCAGCCCTATTTTCTTTTGAAACAGGATCTTGCTAGGTTGCTGAGAGTCTTGCTGCATTGCTGAAGCTGTCCTCAAACCTGCAATTCTTGTCTCAGCCTCCTGTGTACTGGGACTACAGGTGTATGCCAACACACCCAGCTAAAAACATCATTTTAGCTGTGCATGGTGGTATATATCTATGATCTCAATACTTGGAAGGCTGAAACAGGAGGATTGAAGGTTAGAAACTAGCACATGGTCATGTAGCAAGACCCTGTCTTGAAATAAAAAATAAAAATGGCTGGGGATGAGTCGGGCGTGGTGGTGTGCACTTGTAATCCCAGTACTTTCGAAGTCGAGACAGGAGGATCACAGGTTCGTGGCCAGCCTCAGCAACTTAGTGATGCCATCTGCAATTTAGTAAGACCCTGTTTCAAAATAAAATAATAAAGTAGGGCTGGAGGTGTAGCTTGGAGGTAGAATGCCTCTAGGTTCCATCCTCAGTACCACAGAAGGGGGGGAGGCTGGGGATGTAGCTCAGTGGTAAAGCACCTCTGGGTTCAATCTCTAGTAACACATAAAAACAGTGTCTGTGGGGCTAGGGATTGAACCCAGGGCCTCCTGCATGCTAGACATATACTCTACTACCAGCTATACCCTCAGCCCCGTAAAATGATTTTAAATAAGAAAACAGAAAGCTGTATTTGGACACCTTTCATATGTATCCAGGCCTTTCTATTACCTGGGATACCATGGAGTCACAGAGATGTCCTTGGGCAAATGATGGGTTTTCCTGAAACCCTTTCTGAGTAGAACTGTCACGTCTTTCTCTCCCACAGGGCTATGGCATGGCATACACTGTCCACAAGTGGTCAGAGCTCAGCTGGGCCAGTCACTGGGTCACTTTTGGATGCTGGATCTTCTACCGTCTCATAGGCTGAGGCATATGACCCTTATTGCCCCCTCAAATGCCTCCTCAGGATGCCAGCTCTGATGGGGGGTGAGGGAAGGCCCTAGTCCTTGACCCCTCTCCATCCTTGACACCCAACACCCCTAAACACACACACAAACACACACGCAGTTTTTCCATGCCTGTCAATCCTTACCCCACCAGAAGGCGGGAAAGGGGTGGCCCCTGCTGGGGCCTAAGGGTGGGGGATACTTGGGGAAGCAGAGAGGAGGAGATCCAGGGCCTCCCCACCTGCCTTCTTCCTTTTTCTTTTTCTTTCTTTCTTTCTTTTTTTTTTTTTTTTTTTTTACAGTTTGTTATTGTCAAATAAAAGTAGAAATATACAGTAGGCTCTTTCTTCACTGGTCAGAGGGGGATAAGAGTGACGAAGGGGTGCTGTATGTGAGATAAAGATTGGAAACCATGAAGAGGGTGCAGACTGCGATTGGTTCATGGTTAATTTATGATTGTTCGTGATTGGATGATGATCCCGAGGATGGCAGGCAATCATTCTTAATATGAGTGGAGCGGGAATAGGTCTCATAACTGGATATGTGGGAGATCTGATACTAATTGATCAGAAAACCGAGGGGCCCCTATTCCAAGTGGTTTTTCTGACTGGGACAGACTGGAGGGAACGCAAGACGGATGAAGTGTTGATGCTTGGGTCCTTATGACTGAGGGTCGTGGTTTTAATTGGATGGGAGGTCTGGGATGGGTCTGGATTCTGATTGAGTGCTGAGGGCGCACTCTTGTTTAGCATTATGCCACCCTGATTGACTCTTCAGAATGGCGCAGTTGAGGGTTTCCTTGTTAATTGGCCAGCAGGACTGAGGGTCCTGGGTTCTGACTGGTTCTTCGGACCCGAGGTCAGGAGAGGTGAGGACGATCGCTGCTGTTAGCCCGAGTTCTGAGCGCTGAAGGGCTCGGGGGCTGGCCGCAAGTTTTTGCCGTGTACGGGAGGTAATCTGCCTGTCATATTACAGTTTCCTTACGTTAGGACTGAGGGTTTGTCTGAGAGCTGACTGGTTGCTTAGGAAATAAAAGACAGAGGTGAGATTACAAAGAAGGATGCTTCGCCAGCAAACGTGGAGGATGTACACCTTAATAATTCCCCGCGGTGGTTGATAAGGGGACTGGGAAAGCGAAGCCGAGAGAGAGTCGTAGCAGATTGGCTAAGTGTTGAAAACGCCCACCAACTTTGGCGGGTCCCCGCCTCCCGCCCACTTCTGACTCGGGCTCAGCCAACTGCGAAAATGGCACCACGCGTGAGGACGGCGCTGGCGGCACACGGAGAGCTCCCATTGGCTGGGAGGCAGCTTCCCCGCCTCTCATTGGTCCGCTCCGTTAGGCGGGGAACCCTTGAGGGGCTGGGCCCGAACTAGGGTTTTTACGGAGCAAGCTAACCCAGCCTGGAGAGTCGGGAGCCCGAGGGAAACCGAGCTGTCACTGCGCCGCTGGGGTGAGTGCTCTCCGCCCGGCTCGCCTCTCCGTCCCCTTTCCATCCCCTCTCCATTTCGTCCAAACTCCGGGAACCGCTCTCCCCTGCGCCTGCGCGGGACCCCGCGCGGTTGTCGAGACGACCGAAGACCCGCCTTCTCGTTGGGCTGCTGGACTGAAGGGTTCTGGTTCTGATTGGTGGTCTCAGTGTTTGGCTTCTCTTTTCCGTGTTAGCTTCGCCCACAAGACCCCAGCTTCGCTCACGCTCTTCCGCAGGTTGGCGGCATCCCACTCTATTGCTGGAGGCTGTGGCTTTTCCAACGCTGGGCCTGGCAGTAACCCTGATTAGTGTTCTTTCTTCAGTCTCCCGCCTGCGAGGTTTCAGGGCTCCTTGGGAGGGAATTGTTTTCCGTTAAACCGAGCAATCACTGGCTCCTGCGGTGAGCCTAGGTCTGGTTCATGTGTCTTGCCACCAAATTGTGAACCCTGATACCTGGCTTGGTGACAGTGACTCTCCCAGCAGACTGTGACCAGTGTAGGCTGGGACCAGGACTGGTTCCTGTGTCTTCCTCCCTCATCAGATCGTGACCCCTGAGGGCTGGAACCAGACCTGGTTCCTGTTGTCTCCACCAGACTGTGACCAATGAGGTCTGAGACCAGGCCTTGTTCCTGTATGTCCCTCACTAGATTGTGACCCCTATTTCCCATTACTATGGCTGCCAGAGGGCTGGAACAGGCTTTCAGTCTGTGTCCTTATATTTTAGTCATGTTCTTAAAACAGCATATAATTCACTGGGTGTGGTGGCCCACACCTGTAAGCCCAGTACTTGGGAGGCAGAAACAGGAGGATAGCAAGTTGAAGGCCAGCCTGGTTAATGTAGCCAGATGCTCAGTAACCTAAAAAGGGCTGAAGGTGTAACTTGGAGGTAGAATGCCCCTGAATTCAATTACCAATATCCCTCCCCCCAAAAAAACCCAGCATATAATTCTATTTGGGGGGGGTAAACTCGTGTGTGTGTGTGTGTGTGTGTGTGTGTGTGTGTGTGTGTGGTGCTGGGGATTGAACTCAGAGGCATTCAACCTCCAAGCTACACCCTCAGCCCAGCCCTAGACTCTCTAAATGGCTGAGAGTCTCACTACTTGCTGAGGCTGCCCTCAAACCTGTGATCCTCCTGTCTCAGCTGCCCAAGTCCCAGGATTACAGGTGTGCAACACACCCACTTTTTTTTTTTCCAGTCCTGAGGATTGAACCCAGGAGCATACTACCTCTGAGCTATAGCTCCAGCCCTAATTTTAATTCTTTATTTTGCAACAGGGTCTCACTAAGTTGCAGAGGGCCTCACTAAGTAGCTGAGGCTGACTGTGAACCTGCCATCCTCCTGTCTCAGCCTCCCAAGTACTGGGTTTACAAATTGCTGAGGATTACAAGCCTGCACCACCACATCCAGCTCTTGTTTATCTTTAAAATTAGATTATTTTAGCCGGGCAGGGTGACACACACCTATAATCCCAATACTTAGGAGGCTGAAGCAGAAGGATCACTGGTTTAAGGCCAGTACTTGGTAACTCAGTGAGACTCTTTTTCAAAATTAAAAAATAAACAAAGCATGATGACACACCCCTGTAATCCTAGTACTTGGAATACTGAGACAGAAGGATCTCAGGTTCAAGGCAGCCTCAGCAACATAGTGAGACCCTGTTTCAAAATAAAAAAGGGCTGGGAATGTAGTTTGAAGGTAGAATGCCACTGGGTTCAATCCCCAGTACCACAAAAAATAAACCAAAAGGGCTGGGGGTGTAGCTCAGTGGTAGAACACTTCTTGTTTCAATTCTCATTACCATAAAAAATTAGATTATTTTTAATTCAATATTACATTTAATCCATTACCAGGTAAACTCAGTCCATTTACATTTCTTGTAGTAATAAACTATTTGGATTTGATTTAATTATCTCACTGTGTGTTTTCTGTGTGCCTAGGTTTTTCTGTTCCTTTTTTCTCCTCCTGTTTGCTCACACACGGCCAGCAGCCTATTGAGACATGGCCACCAACACAGGCTTCTTGCACCCATACTGGCCTAGGCACCTGAAGCTGGACAACTATGTGCCTAACGACCTCCCCACCTCAACTATCCTGGTTGGACTCTTCTCCATTTTTGGAGGCCTACTTGTGACCACATGGCTGTTGGTAGGTCGTGCTGCAGTTGTTCCACTGGGGACTTGGCGGCGACTGTCCCTGTGCTGGTTTACACTGTGTGCATTCGTTCATCTGGTGATTGAGGGCTGGTTCGTTCTCTACCAAAAGATCCTTCTTGAAGACCAAGACTTCTTATCGCAACTTTGTAAGTCCTGACTTCTTGTACTGTGAGAGGGAATTTCTTTCTTTCTTTCTTTCTTTTTTTTTTTTTTTTTTTTGGTGGTACTGGGGATTGAACTCAGGGGCATTCTACCTCTGTGCTACACCCCTAGCCCTATTTTTTTATTCTTTATTTTTAAACAGGGTCTCACTAACTTGTGGAGTGCCTCACTAGGTAGCTGAGGCTGGCCGAGAACCGGGATCCTCTGGTCTCAGCCTCCTAAGTACTGGGATTAGAAGTGTGCGCTACCACGCCCAGCCTGTGAGGGAATTTCATGGGCAGGGATTGACTTGAATGTTTACCTACCTACTAATTGGTCCATTAATTCATTAAATTGATTTTTGTGGTACTGGAGGTTGAACCTAGGGGTGTTCTACCTCCAAACTACACCCCCAGCTCTATTTATTTTGTGTTTAGAAACAAGGTCTCACTAAATTGCTGAGGCTGGTCTTTGTGTGTGTGTGTGTGCTAGGGATGGAACCCAGGGGCCTTCTACCTCCGGGCTACACCCCAAGGCTTATTTTATTTTTTTATTTGGAAACAGATTTTACTAAGTTGCTGAGACTTTCTTTGAACCTGCAATCCTCCTGTCTCAGCCTCCCAAGTACTTGGATTACAAGCCTGCACCACCATGCCTGGCTCATTAATTAATTTATTTGTTTTAGAGCCAGGCATGGTGGTGCAGACTTGTAATCCCAGCATTGGAGAGGCTGAGACAGGAGGATCTGGGTTCGCAGCCGGCCTCAGCTACTTAGTGAGGCCCTCTGCAACTTCATGAGACCCTGTTTCAAAATAAAGGATAAAAAATAGGACTGGGGGTGTAGCTCGGAGGTAGAATGCCCCTGGGTTCACTCCCCAGTACCACCACTGCAAAAAACAAACAAACAAACAAACAGTGTAGTGGTGCATGCTTGTAATCCCAGTATTTAGGAGATAGGAGGATTGCAGGTTCAATGTCAGTTTCAGCAACTTAGTGAGATCCTATTTCAAAAATAAAAAATTAAGAAATGGCTGGGGGTGTCGCTTGGAGGTAGAATGCCCCTGGATTCAATCGCTAGTACCCCCCCCCAAAAAAAAAGAAAGAAATTATTGTACTATGTTATATTCCCACCAGTAGAACAGCAGAATAGGTGAGTTCTAGTTCCTCCACATCCTCACCAACACTTGAACACTTGGTATTGTCAGATGTTTCCTAAATTTAGTCACTATGGTGAGTGATAATTTATTGTGATTTTAATTTCCTTTTCTTTTCAGCTAGGCATTGTACTGTTGCATACATGTCTGTGATGCCTGTGATACTTGGGAAGCTAAGGCAGGAGGACTTCAAGTTTGAGGCCAGCCTAGACACCTTAGCAAGACTTTATCTCAAAATAAAAACTAAAAAGGCTGGGGATATAGCACCTTTCATAGGTTTATTGACCATTTGGAAATCCCCTTTTGTGAAGAACCTGTTCAAGTCTCCTGCCTATTTTTACCTTGGGTGGTATTTTTGATTTTTGATTATTTGGTGGTGCCGGAGATAGAACCCAGGGCCTGGAACATGCTAGGTAAGCTTCTACCACTGAGCTCCACCCCTAGCCAGAGTTGTCTTTTTTTCTTATTCTCTGTTCACCCTTTCATTCACTCATTTGTGCATCTGCATGCATGCATTCTCTTGTTCTCTCTCTCTCTCTCTCTCTCTCTCTCTCTCTCTCTCTCTCATTGGTTATTTCACTCTATCATCTATCTACGCCTGCCTCCTTTTATGCCACAAACACTTTTTTTGTTGTTTTTGCAGTATCAGGGGAGGAACCCAGGGGTGCCCTACCACTGAGCTACATCCTCAACCCTTTATTTTTAATTAATTAATTTATTTATTTATTTTGCAGTATTGGGGGTTGAACCCAGGAGCATTCTACCTCTGAGCTACACCGCCAGCCTGATTTTTTATTCTTTTTTTTTGCAGTACTGGGGATGGAACTCAGGGGCATTCTATCTCCAAGCTAAACCCCTAGTCCTATTTTTTATTCTTTATTTTGAAACACGGTCTCACTAAGTTACAGAGGACCTTACTAAGTAGCTGAGGCTGGCCACAAACCCGAATCCTCCAGTCTCAGCCTCCCAAGTGCTGGGATTACAAGCGTGCGCCACCACACCTGGTTTTTTTTTTTTTTTTTTTTTTTTG
>PVLC010022708.1:0-26434 GCA_004027655.1 Graphiurus murinus
CCCGGATCCTCCGGTCTCAGCCTCCCGAATGCTGGGATTACAAGCGTGCGCCACCACGCCCAGCCCCAGTCCTATTTTTTATTCTTTATTTTGAAACAGGGTCTCACTAAGTTGCGGAGGGCCTCACTAAGCAGCTGAGACTGGCCGCGAACCCGGATTCTCCGGTCTCAGCCTCCCAAATGTAGGGATTACAAGCGTGCGCCACCACGCCCGGCTGTCGCAAGATTTTAATTAGATAATGTATGTAAGGAGCTCAACACAGTGTCTGGCGCTCAGTAAGCGCTGAACACCGGGAAGCGACTACTATCTTATTTGGAATAGAAAACCAAGGTAGGGTTATCATGAGGACAATTTCAAGCGCAGAAGTATGGTAACGTAGAACTTTTGGACAACTAAGCGCATGCGTCTGTCCGCGGTCGCGCTCTAGCGCGAGCGTTGCGCATGCGCAGGAAGTTGCAGCCGGGAAGCCAGCGAGGTCGGTTCCGCCCGACTCTAATATGGCGGCGCCCTTTGTCTGCTCTGAAGTGCCGTCCCTGGCCTCCTCGCGGCCGTGATGCACCTCCTTCTGCGGTGGGGTCCGGGACATGGCAGGTGAGGGCCAGCGAGCGCCGGGGCCCGGGGGACCCCGGAAGCCGTGGCGGCGGCGGAGGAGGATGGGGCGCGGCGGGACGCCATGGACGGTTGTGTGGGGGAGGGGAGGAAGTGGAATGGGACGGGAGCCGGGCCTGCGGGGACCCCGCGCGCAGGGCAGCCGGCTGCGGGGCGGCTGGGAGGGGCGCCGCCGGGCGAGCGGGCGGGGCGTGGGCGGGCGGATGGCCGCCCCGCCGAGGGGGCGCGAGTCGCCTCCCGGGCCAGTGACACCCCAGCTGGCAGCATCTCCGCCCCCGCCGCCGGGCTGTCACCGCCCCTTGACCCCGCGCGCCGCGGCGGGTGGGCGTTCTGCGGCCGCGAGGGGGCGAGGTGCCCGGGCAGCAGCTCTGGTCGCCCGGCGGGGGCTGGAGAGCACCAGCCAGCTGGGACCTAGGAGGTGCGGACAGAGCGGGAGGCCCCCGCTGCCCTGTGTACGATTATTTCATTCATTCATCGTTTCACAGATGGTGGTGCAACACCTGATAGGTCCCGAGGGTAGAGCAAGCTTGCAGACCGACTCTGAGTTAGTGTTCGCGGGTTCCGGCACTTCAGGCTCTCTGCCTCAGTTTCCTCATCCTTAAAGTAGTGGTGTTAATAAAATCTGCCGCCTAAGATTGTGATAAAGGTTAAATGAGGTAACAGGTGTAGAGTACACAGAACACTTATGGTTACAGAATAAATGTACAAGTGTTTGTGTCTGATATTTATATTGTCATTGTTACCCAGACCTGAGAGGCCCATGTGGGAGAAAGAAGGAAGAAGAGCCCTCCTTGCTCTGGAAGGGCAGAGTAGAAGTGTGTCACTCAGAATCCAGAGAGATTTCTGTCCCCCAGAAAGCTGAGACCTGAGCTGATGTTTAGGGGAGGGAGCAGGAGAAGGGGAGAGTATTTTCAGTTGAAGGTGATAAGGGTGAGGAAGCAGGCTATGTGTAAGTCTGAGGGGATCTTTCAAACTTAGTTAAGGACTTTTATTTATTTTGCACTACTAGGGATTGAACCCATGAGTGTTCTACCCCCTGAGTTACACCCCCAACCCGTGTGGTGTGTGTGTGTGTGTGTGTGTGTGTGTGTGTGTGTGTTACTAGGGATTGAATCCAAAGGCATTCTGCCTCTGAGTTACACCTCATCTCTTTTAACTTTTCAAATATATTTATTTTTTGCGGTACTGGGGATTGAACCCAGGGGCATTCTATCTCTGAGCTACACCCCCAGCCCTTTTTTTTTTTTTTTTTTTTTTTTTTTTTTTTTTTTTTGCGGTACTGGGGATTGAACTCAGAGGCGTTCTACCTTCGAGCTACACCCCCAGCCCTATTTTTTATTCTTTATTTTGAAACAGGGTCTCACTAAGTTGCGGAGTGCCTCACCTGGTAGCTGAGGCTGGCCCCGAACCCGGATCCTCCGGTCTCAGCCTCCCGAATGCTGGGATTACAAGCGTGGCCACCACGCCCGGCTCTTTATGCTTTATTTTGAAACAAGGTTTCACTAAGTTGCAGAGAGCCTCACTAAGAGCTGAGGCTGGCTGTGAACCCAGATCCTCTGGTTTCAGGCTCCCAAGTACTAGGATTACAAGTGTGCTCCACCACACCCAGCTCCCCAGATCTATATTTTATTCTTTATTTTGAAACAGGGTCTTGATAGATTTCGGAGGGCTTCACTAAGTAGCTGAGGCTGGCCCTGAATCTGTGATCCTCCTGTCTCAGCCTCCTAATTACTGGGGCCATAATGCCCAGCTTTTACTTTTCATTTTGAAACAGGGTCTTGTTAGGTTGCTGAGAGTTTTACCATGTAGCTGAGGCTGACCTTTAACCTGTGATCTTCCTGAGCCTCCCAAGTGCTAGGGTTACAGGTGGGGACCACTAAGCCCACCTGGTTAAAGCCTTTATTTTTGTGGTACTGAATATGAACCCAGGGGCATTCTATCTCCAACCTCCACCCCCAGCCCTATTTTATTTTTATTTTGATTTCTTGCCTGGTAGATGCTAGTGCATCGATTGGGAAGAGGACAAGGAGCCTTCTTAACAGGGAAAAAAAAAAAAGATAAATTTAGCTTTGAACATGTTTCACTCTTTAAAACATTTGTTGATGCCTATAAAACATTCAAGTGAAGCTGTCTGGTGGTAATCCTCATAGGTGTCGTCCACCACAGGTCACTAAAGCCAAGAGAAGAGATAATGCTCTCCAAAGGCAAGGGCAAAAAATGAGAAGCAGAGTGTCCGGGACATCTCGGAGTAGTGCTGATGGTGGAGTAACGCAGGACACAGCCTCATTATTTTTGTGTTACTCTTTCATCAAGCAGGAGTTCTGGGCTGTGGGGCCTGGGGCTGAGCTTATTCGTCTTTGCATCCAGCATGTTGTCTGGGATACAGCAGACCAGTAGTAATCCAACTTAACATCTATCGAGCACTTACTTTGGGTCAGGCTGTGTGCCAGGCACTCTGCATTTGCTTGTGTTTGATGAATGAATGGAAGGGTAGCTCTTGGGCAACAGGAGCAGGGACCCTGCATGTTCTCATCAGAGTTTCCACTTGGGTGTCTTTCATTCAGGTAATGAGCTGGAGGAGGGGAGCCAAGCTGGAGTTCACTCAGACACACTGTCAGAAAAGAGTAGTCTGGGCTATTTGGAACTCTAAGGTAGGTCTGTAAAACTCAAGGACAAAACCAACCAGGAAGTGAGTTTGTCTGTCTTCTCTAGAACAGAGTGATTCACATTTTCCTTTCAGGGTTGATTTTCTTTCAAATTAATAGTGGCAAAATCCTTATTACAGTTTGGTTAGGAAATGTTGACATTACTATTTATTTATTTTTACCAAGAAAGGCAAGAGTGGATTAATTACTGGGCAGTGCTCATAAATTGTTTTGTTTTATTTATTTTTGTGGTACTGGGGATGGAACCCAGGGGCATTCTGTCTCTGGGCTATACCCCCAGCCCTATTTTATTCTTTTATTTATTTATTTTGCAGTACTGGGGATTGAACTCAGGGGCATTCTACCTCTGAGCTATACCCCCAGCCCTATTTTTTATTCTTTATTTTGAAACAGGGTCTCACTAAGTTGCGGAGGGCCTCACTAGGTAGCTGAGGCTGGCTGTGAACCGGGATCCTCTGGTCTCAGCCTCCCAAATGCTGGGATTACAAGTGTGTGCCACCACACACCCGGCTTATTCTTTTATTTTGAAACAGGATCTCAATAAATTGCAGATGACCTCATTAAGTTGCTGAGGCTGGCCACGAACCTCCTGTGATCCTCCTGTCTCAGCCTCCCAAGTACTGGAATTACAAACATGTGCTACCATGCCTGGCTCACACCTTGTTTTAATTAGGCACAATATAAAATGTTCCAACAGCCGGGTGTGGTGGTGTTCCCACAGGGCTGGCCGGGAGTGCACCTCTTGGTAGAGTGCTTGTCTAGTACGCACAAGGCCCTTCATCTCATCCCAGCATTGCAAATAAATAAATGATGACTCCAATAGAGCAACTCCACATACAGTAGCTGAAACAAAATAGAAGTTTATACCCCTTCCCTTAGTAGTCTGGAAGTATGCAATCTAGAGCTGGTGGAGCAAGGTCATTCTGCTCCTTGAGATCCATCTGGGAATGGGATTTTTTTGATCAGGTGACTCTCCTTGCTCAAACCCAGGCATCCATCTCATGGTCCACGTTGGCTGCTCCAGCTCATGCCATCATGTATAAACTTCATCTGGCAAAAAGGGAAAGATAGCGGGCACGCCTATAATCTCACTATTTGGGAGGCTGAGACACGAGGATCTCACGCAGGTTTGAGACCAGCCTCAGCAACTTAGCAAGACCCTGTTTCAAAATAAATAAGGCTGGGCTGGGTGTGGTGGCACACGTTTGTAATCCCAGCATGTGGGAGGCTGAGACCGGAGGATCCTGGTTCGAGGCCAGCCTCAGCTATCTAGTGAGGCACTGTTTCAAAATAAAGAATAAAAGTTAGGGCTGGGGGTATAGCTCAGAGGTAGAATGCCCCTGAGTTCAATCTTCAGTACCGCAATAAATAAATAAATAAATAAGGCTGGGAGTGTAGCTTGGAGGTAGATGTGTCTGGGTTCAACCTCCAGTCCCAATAAATAAATAAGTAGGACAGGCAGAGCAAGGAGCACATACTCATTTAAGGTTCTAATGTTTAAAGAGACATATTTTTTGTATAACATGGTCTTCAAACGTAAGCCTGACATACAACCAAACAGTGTTCCAATGCTGGAGGAAAAACTGATTGAGGGAACTAGCTCCGTCCCCGGTGTGATGGGATTTTCGACGTGGGGCTTGGTTCCAGCCTGGAGGAAGTCCACTGAACTGATGGAGGAGGGCTGAGGGTGCTCCCCAGGCCCCCGTCTCTCCAAGGCAGGCTCCTCTGGCTTTGGGTAGGTGTGTGGCGCGTGGGCCCACAGAGCCCAGGCTCATTTATGCATTCAGCGTTCTTTGTGCCATGTGTGTCAGACATTATGCTAGGTGCTAGGAACGTGGATAGGAGTAAGACCGGATCCCGAGAGCAAGGTGGTCCTAGCCATAATCACGGCACAATGCAAGGGAACGCCATACAGGTCAGGTTGGGAGTGTGAGGGCACACAGGAGGCCTGGCTGACTTTGGAAGACTGTATCAAGGTGGTAACGATTTAGCGAAGCGCACGTTTTGGATTGGTAAGTATAAAGGTCCCCTAACATAGATCCTGGCAGTGAGGACTCCAGAGTCAAGTGGGACTCCCTGTTGCCCTGTTGGGTCGCTCAGTGTCCGAGGGCCAGTTACTTCATTGCTGAGCCTCAGTTTCCTCATGTGTAAAATAAGGATAATATCGTCCATCTTGCAGAAATGTTTTGAGAGTTACGTGGGAGTGGGCAAGGGAATTCACCGGGCTGCTGCGCAGTGGGCACTTACTAAATGTTAGTTGCCTCCTGCTTTGAGGTGCAAGAGGGTTCAGAGCCAGAGAATCCAGCTTGGATTGCGGTGGAGAACAGCCTGAACCTAGGGAGAGCCAAGTTGCCTTCCTCCCCTGAGGCAGAGATTCTCCGAGTGGTACACAGCAGGAGTCCCTGAGCTTTCTAAGGAAAGTCCTCACTCTCTGGATTCTCAGAGACCATAACCTGAGATGAGAGGTCTGGGGAGGGAGTCTTTTGAGAAGGAGAGGAGCCTCTCTGCCTAATTCCTTTGAGTTCAGATGCTTCTAGGAAGCTATTCTTTTGTTTGTTTTGGTGCTGAGGTTTGAACCCAGGAACATTCTGCTTCCAAGCTACACCTCCAGCCCTTTTTATTTTTTATTTTGAAACAGGGTCTTGCCTACTTGCTGAGACTGTCCTGGAACCTGTGATCCTCCTGTTTCAGTACTGGGATTACAGACACGTGCCATCATGCCTTGCCCGGGAAACCTATTCTGAGCCCTCCCCTTCCTGCCTCCCCAGCTGAGTGTGGAGCCTCTCTGTGATTGCCTAGCATCCCGTACTGCTGTCTGTTCATGCATTCCCTCTCAGTTATCATTAAGAGAGTTAGCTCTCTTTATGTCCCTCTCAGGCCACCATGGACGTCTTGGGTACAGGGACAGGGTCTTATTTATCTTGATGTTCCCACCAGCTAGCACATTTCCTGGCACATTTCTGGTGCTCAGTAAATGTTGGATGGCCCGTGATCAGCCCTCATTGGCTGAAGAGGACCTGGCAGTTGGTGCTGGAGAGGACTGCAGTGTGATGAGGAGCTGGGCAGCTACTGGTTGAAAGGGGAAGAGAACCTGGTTTATGGGTATTTGTCTATAGGGTAGGGAGTAGACGTGGTGACCTATGACCTAAGCAAAGAGAATTTCAATCAGAAGGTGACTTCTCTATCTTTATATCTTTTTTCAACAGAATGGACCTCCTCAACCTTGATATTACTGACATTTGGGGCCATATGAGTCCATCCTTTTTTTTAAAACTGGGGATTGAACCCAGAGGGCCTTATCTCACCGAGTTACATCCCCAGTCCCTTTTAAAATATATTTTGAGAAGCCGGGAGTGGTGGCACACGCTTGTAATCCCAGCATTCGGGAGGCTGAGACCGGAGGATCCGGGTTCGAGGCCAGCCTCAGCTACCTAGTGAGGCACTCCGCAACTTAGTGAGACTCGGTTTCAAAATAAAGAATAAAAAATAGGGCTGGAGGTATAGCTCGGAGGTAGAATGCCCCTGAGTTCAATCCCCAGTACCGCAAAAAAAAAAAAAAAAAAAATATATATATATATTTATTTAAAATATAAAATATATTTATATATTTTATATATATAAATATATTTATATAAAATATATATATATATATATTTTTTTTTTTTGAGAGCTGGGCGTGGTGGCGCACACTTGTAATCCCAGCATTCGGGAGGCTGAGACCAGAGGATCTGGGTTCGCGGCCAGCCTCAGCTACTTAGTGAGGCCCTCCACAACTTAGTGAGACCCGGTTTTGAAATAAAGAATTAAAAATAGGGCTGGGGGTGTAGCTCGGAGGTAGAATGCCCCTGAGCCTTTTTTTTGGAGACTTAATTTGGGAAAACTGGACTTGAACTTTCGATCCTTCTGCCTCAGCCTCATTGCACATGGCTAGACAAGTCTTCATTGTGGGGTTGGCCTGTAGTATCCATAGCCTCTGCCCAGAGATGCCAGACGTGACAACCCAAAAGACCTCTAGACATTGCCACATGTTTCCAGGCAAACCGTCTTCAGTGAAGAACCCCTCCAGTATAGAGTGGTGGTTAGAGGCATGACCTTCTAAGCCAGGCATACTTGGACCCATATGTGATTCTTTTTTTTTTAATTGGTGCATTATAATCATACATGTTTGTTAGGTACAAGCTGGTAAAGACATATATGCACACATTTCTCATTTAACCCTTCCCCGGTTCCCTCCCCAGTCCCTCCCCCTCCCTCTTTCTCAAGTTCAGTTTATTTGGAAACAGGGTCTTGCTAGGTTGATGAGAGTCTCACTATTTGCTGAGACTGTCCTCAAACCTCCACTCTTCCTGTCTCAGCCTCCCAAGTACTGCACAAGCGTGGATTGCAAGCATGCACCACCATACCCAGCTAAAAAAAAATTTATTTTGAATCAGGGTCTCACTAAGTTGATGAGCCTTGCCTTGAACCTAGGATCTTCTTGTCTCAGCCTCCCAAGTACTGGTATTACAGTCATGTGTAGCCATACCCGGCTCCCCAGCCATTTATTTGCTTGCTTACTTATTAGTACTAGAGATTGAACACAGGGGCATTCTACGTTGGAGCTAGACCCCCCAGCCCTTTTTGGTTTTTGTTTTGAAATAGTATCTCACTAGGTTGCCACCAGTCTTACTATGTTGCTGAAGCTATCCAAACCTGCAGTCCTCCTGTCTCAGCTTCCCAAGTACTGGGATTACAGGAATGTGCCCCCATGCCTTTTTTTGAGGTACTGGGGATTGAACTCAGGGGCATTCTACCTCCGAGCTATATCCCCAGCCCTATTTTTTTTTTTTTTTTTTGCGGTACTGGGGATTGAACCCATGGGCATCCTACCTCCGAGCTATACCCCCAGTCCTATATTTTATTCTTTATTTTGAAACAGGGTCTCACTAAGTTGCAGAGGGCCTCACTAGGTAGCTGAGGCTGGCCACGAACCCGGATCCTCCAGTCTCAGCCTCCCAAATGCTGGAATTACAAGCGTGTGCCACCACCGGCTTCCAGCCCTATTTTTTACTCTTTATTTTGAAACAGTTGCAGAGTGCTTCACTAGGTAGCTGAGGCTGGCCTAGAACCCAGATCCTCCAGTCTCAGCCTCCCAAATGCTGGGATTACAAGCGTGGGCCACCACTCCCGGCTTAGATACATGTTCTTGAGATGAGTCTGTGTTGCATTTTTGCTGATGAATAATGTTCTGTTGCATGAGAATTTATTGTCCTTTCTCTTGCTGGTGGACATTTGGGTTGTTACCAGGATTTTGCTGAGACAAACAGTGCTGCTGTCCTGGGACAGACACTCAGCCTCTCCTCTCCACCTGGGAGTGGAACTGAGTCATGGGCTTGTGATCTTCCTTTTAACTAACTATTGCCACATTGTTTCCAAAGTGGAAGTTTCCCAAATTTATACTTCAGCCAACAATCCTGTTTGCTTCACATCCTCACAATAACCATTAAATATTTTTACTATTCTGATGAGAGTAAAGTGATAACTGGAGGTTTGATTTGCATTTTTCTGATTGTTACTTAGTTGAGTATCTTTTCTTATAATTACTTGTGATTGTGGTTTCAGTGTTTCTGAAGCACCTGCTTAAATCTTTGCTCATTTTTCTGTTGGGCTGTTTATCTTTTCATTATATGTAGACCTTTTATATATACTAATCCTTTCTTATTTATACAGGGTATGTTATAACTGTCCACTTCTAACTTGTGGCTTATCTTCTCACACTAGGATTTTTTTTTTCCATATTGGGGATTGAACTCGGGGGTATTCTACCACCGAGCTGTACCCCCTGCCCTATTTTTTATTCTTTATTTTTGAAACAAGGTCTCACTAAGTAGCTGAGTCTGGCTGTGAACCTGTGATCATCCTATTTCAGCCTCCCAAGTAACTGGGATTACAAGCATGTGCCACCATGCCTGACTTTTTAAAAAAAAAAAAAAACACAAGGTTTGCTAAGTTGCTGAGGCTGGCTTTCAACCTGTGATCTTCCTCAGCCTCCCAAGTACTGGGGTTCCAAGTGTGGGCTACGACACCTAGCCTTTTTCTTTTTTCCTTTTTGGTTCTGGAGATTGAACTCAAGAGCATTCTACCTCTGAACTACACCCGTTTCATTTTTGAAACAGGGTCTTGCTGAGGGTATCTTCGAACCTCTGATCCTCCTGTCTGAGCCTCCTAAGTACTGGGATTACAAGTGTGCACCACCACACCCAGCTCTCATTTTTTTTTTAAATAAGTATACCAAAATTTCCTATACCAATTATCAAGAAACTACATCCCTTTCATGTAGTTTTATCTGTAATATCACAAGACACCATTATCATATATAGCCATTGTCAAGTGTCCACAAATATACAGGTCTGTTTGTGGACTCTTTACTATCTCTTCTCTATCTCTGTGACAGTACCACATTGACTTAATTTCTGTAATTTTACAATAATTCTTGGTATCTGCTAAGGCCTTGTCCCTTCACTTTCTCATTTTCATTTTTTTTTTTCGGTACTGGGGATTGAACTCAGAGGCATTCTACCTCCGAGCTACACCCCCAGCCCTATTTTTTATTCTTTATTTTGAAACCGAGTCTCACTAAGATGCATTGCGGAGTGCCTCACTAGGTAGCTGAGGCTGGCTGCGAACCCAGATCCTCCGGTGTCAGCCTCCCGAATGCTGGGATTACAAGCGTGCGCCACCATGCCCGGCTTCATTTTCATTTTTAGATTATGCTTGTCAAATGCCATAAAACTTTTTAGATGTTTTACTAGAATTGCTTTGAATTTGTTATGTGTCAATTTGGATAAACTTGACATTTTTATGATATTGAGCTTTCCAATCCATGAACATGGTATGTCTCTGAATTTCTGTAACTTACCAAAGTCTAATTTTAGTCAGTCTTTACACCTTACACTCAGTTAAGGACCTTAGAACACTTTTATTCGTATCACTCCCTCTTTCACTATTATTCTATGGGTGTATATATATATATTTTAGTTTTTAAAAAAATTTACAAGATGTTGATTCAGTGTTTGTTTTGATTTACTGCTTTTATTATTCCTCATTCCTTCTTACATCTAGCACTTTCCTTTTGGGATCACTTTTCATTTGCCTGAAGAACATTTTTTTTTTGCGGTACTGGGGATTGAACCCAGGGGCGTTCTACCTCCGAGCTATACCCCCAGCCCTATTTTTTATTCTTTATTTTGATTTTTTTTTTTTTTTTTGCAGTACTGGGGATTGAACTCAGGGGCATTTTACCTCCGAGCTACACCCCCAGCCCTATTTTTTATTCTTTATTTTGAAACCAGGTCTCACTAAGTTGCGGAGTGCCTCACTAGGTAGCTGAGGCTGGCCGCGAACCCGGATCCTCCAGTCTCAGCCTCCCGAATGCTGGGATTACAAGCGTGCGCCACCACACCCAGCTTATTCTTTATTTTGAAACAGGGTCTCACTAAATTGCGGAGTGCCTCACTAGGTAGCTGAGGCTGGCCGAGAACCCGGATCCTCCAGTCTCAGCCTCCCAAATGCTGGGATTACAAGCATGCACCACCACATCCAGCTAAAGAACATCTTTTATAATGTATGAATTTGGGCTGTAGTCCAGTTAGGGGCCAGCTAATGGCTACACATTCTCAGGGAAGCTTTTTTTTCTCCTCCATTCCATGCCATGCCAAGATTTGATATAGGTAATTTTCTCTGTGGCCTTCTTTCAAATGAGGTCCTGTGAGACCTCCTTTCTGGTGAGGCAGAGAGCTCAGTTCTGCAAATGCCCTCATGCTCCACTTACTCTCTGGATTTCAGCCCTTACTTAGCTTTATTTTATTTATCTCTCAATATTTCTTACTGATTTGTCATTTTTCTTTCTTTCTTTCTTTTTTTTTGTGGTACTGTGGATTAACTCTAGAGGCATTCTACCTCCAAGTTATACCCCCAACTTGATTTTTTTTTTTTTTTTTTTTTTTTTTTTGCAGTACTGGGGATTGAACTTAGGGGCATTCTACCTCTGAGCTAAACCCCCAGCCCTACTTTTTATTCTTTTTTTTTGAAACAGGGGCTCACTAAGTTGCGGAGTGCCTCACTAGGTAGCTGAGGCTGGCTGCAAACCTGGATCCTCTCATCTCAGCCTCCCAAATGCTGGGATTACAAGCATGCACCACCACGCCCGGCTCCAACTTGATTTTATTTCTTATTTGGAAACAGGGTCTCACTAAGTTGTGGAGGACCTCTCTATGTTGCTGAAGCTGGCTTTGAACCTGTGATCCTCCTGTCTCAGTCTCCCAAGAACTGGGATTACAAGCATGCGCCACCATGCCCGGCTCTTTGATGCCTTCCTTCCTTCCTTTCTTTCTTTCATGAATGTATATATGTGTGTATGTATGTATTTTTGTGGTACTGGGAATTAAACACAGAGGCAGTCTACCTCTGAGATACCCCAGGCTGGTTTTATTTCTTATTTGGAAACACGGTCTCACTAGGTTGCTGAGAGCCTCACTAAATTGCTGAGGCAGTCCTTAAATCTTCAATCCTCCTCTCTCAGCCTCCCAAGTACTAGGATTACAAGTGTACACCACCACTTCCAGCTCTTTGATGCATTTCAAAACATGTCTTATAATTTTTCTTTAGCACTTGTAGCTGTTTGCAGTGGGAGAGTTGGCCAGGGCACATGGTATGCAGTGCTTCCAGAAATTGAGATGCTTCATGGTTTTAATTTTGTATTTAGTTTGGCAGCAGCAAACTCTTAAGTCTTAGTAATGTTCACTTCTGGTTTTATAAGATGTTTCATAACACTCAATAGTATAAGGAAGCCGGGCGTGGTGGTGAATGCTTGTAATCCCAGCATTTGGAAGGCTGAGACCAGAGGTTCCGAGTTCGAGGCCAGCCTCAGCTACCTAGTGAGGCACTCTGCAACTTAGTGAGACCCTGTTTCAAAATAAAGAATAAAAAATAGGGCTGGGGATATAGCTCGAAGGTAGAATGCCCCTGGGTTCAATCCCCAGTACCACACACACACACAAAAAAAATAGTATAAGGAAAAGGGGCTATAAGTGCCTATTCATGACAGAATTTCCCCTTTGGGGACTGACAAAGATCTTTTGGTATTCTCTGTCCGTGGAAGTTTTTTTCTAAGAGTAGTTTTTAGAGCATAACAGACATGGTCTAGAATCTGGGCATGGCAGTAGACCTAGGTCAGGTGACAGCCTCTTAAGCCTCTTTGCTCATGGGCACAGTAGGGGTGACCACACTAATACCTTCCTCGTGAGATTATTATTTTTTTTTTTTTTGCGGTACTGGGGATTGAACTCAGAGGCATTCTACCTCCAAGCTATACCCCCAGCCCTATTTTTTATTCTTTATTTTGAAACCGAGTCTCACTAAGTTGTGGAGTGCCTCACTAGGTAGCTGAGGCTGGCCGCGAACCCGGATCCTCTGGTCTCAGCCTCCCGAATGCTGGGATTACAAGTGTGCGCCACCACGCCCGGCTCCTCGTGGGATTATTGTGAGACTCCTGAGGTGGCAGATTGCAGGCGCACATTGCAGGTAGGTGGCCCCAGCAGTCATTGAAGGCACGTGGCCTCCACACGCTGCTGCCCTTGAGAAGCAGGGAGTCTACCTGTAGATTTCTCTTGCCAGTAACCTCCCCTGGAGTGCACAGGACGGGGAGCTTATTATTTGCAAGGCTGTGCTTTCCCTGGGCCCAGTCACACTGTTCCACCCATATTGCTTTAGTAGGACTCACAATTTCTTTACAACTGGCTGAGATACCCCATCAGGTTAGGGAGTCATATCTTCTGCTGCGTGTGCTCTCCCATCAGTAACTTACATGCAGGCATTTATTTTTACTCAACCAATAAGTGCATTTAAAATTTGCCTCAGAGGAGCTGGTTTAGCTTAATGATGCAGCATTTGGGTAGCATGGGCAAGGCCCTGGGTTCAGTTCCCAGCACCACCAAAAAGAAAAATAATCCTTTACAATTGGCATCAGTACTGGCAGACCGCCTTCCAGACAAAGTGTACTATTTCATACCTCTGCTCACTGGGAACACTCTGGCCCACAGAGGGAACTGTCAAGTCAGTCAGTTATTTATTTAGTTACTCTAGTAGTGGGGATGGAACCCAGGGGCATTCTACCTCCCAGCTACAGCCCCAGCCCTATCTTTTTTATTCTTTATTTTGAAACAGGGTCTCACTAAGTTGCACAGGGTCTCACTAAATAGCTGAGGCTGGCCGCAAACCCGGATCCTCTGGTCTCAGCCTCCCAAGTATTGGGATTACAAGCGTGCGCCACCATGCCTGGCTTTTTGTGCATCCTTTTTCTGTTTGGTGTATATTGACCACTTGTATTTTTTAATTTTATTTTGAGACAAGGTCTGACTAAATTGCCCAGGCTAGCATTGAATTGCAATCCTCAGCTTCCTGAACACTTTGGATTGTGTGTGACATCACACCTGGCGACTGCTTGTATTTCTTGTGAATTACCTATTCATTTCTTTGACTTATTTTTCTGTTGGGAGATAAATCTTTTTCTTATTAATTTTTTGGAATAACTTTATTTATTTTTGCGGTACTAGGGATTGAACTCAGGGGCATTCTACCTCTGAGCTATACCCCCAGTCCTATTTTTTATTCTTTATTTTGAAACAGGGTCTCACTAAGTGGCAGAGTGCCTCACTAGGTAGCTGAGGCTGGCCGCGAACCCGGATCCTCTGGTCTCAGCCTCCCAAATGCTGGGATTACAAGCGTGCGCCACCACACCCGACTAAGAACAACTTTATTGAAGTACAATTCGCATACAGTTCACCCATTTAAAGAGTATAATTCAGTGGCTTTTGGTATATCCACAGAGTTGTGCGATCGTCATCACTGTCTAATTTCAGAACAGTTTCATTATCCCTCAGAGAAACCCCACACCCATGAACAGTCACTCTTCATTTACCTCTGTCCCATTCTCTACTCCACATCTTAGCCAACCCCCAGTCGACCTTTAGTCTTTATGGATTTGCCTATTCTGGGCATTTTATATAAATAGAATCATGCAACTTAGTCTTTTGTGAATAGCTTCTTTACCTAGTATATTTTCAAGATTCATTCATGTAACATGTATCATTACATTTTTTTTTGTTGTTGTTAACTATTTTTAATTGGTGCATTGTTTTTTTTTTTTTTTTGCGGTACTGGGGATTGAACTCAGGGGCATTCTACCTTTGAGCTATACCCCCAGCCCTATTTTTTTTTTTTTTTTGTGGTACTGGGGATTGAACTCAGGGGCATTCTACCTCCGAGCTACACCTCTAGCCCTATTTTTTATTCTTTATTTTGAAACCGAGTCTCACTAAGTTGCAGAGTGCCTCACTAGGTAGCTGAGGCTGGCCGCGAACCCGGATCCTCTGGTCTCAGCCTCCCAAATGCTGGGATTACAAGCGTGCGCCACCACGCCCGGCTTTAATTGGTGCATTGTAATCATACATCTTTGTTAGGTACAAGCTGGTAAAGGTAAAGGCATACATGCACACCATTACATTTTTATTATTGAATAATACTCCATTGTATGGCTGTTCCATGTTTTATCCATTTTTTTTTTTTTTTCCCAGTACTGGAGATTGAACCCAGGGGCATTCTGTATTCGAGCTACACCCCCAGCCCTATTTTTTATTCTTTATTTTGAAACAGGGTCTCACTAAGTTATGGAGGGGCTCACTAAGTAGCAGAGGCTGGCTGTGAACCTGCGATCCTCCTGTGTCAGCCTCCCAAGTACTGGGATTACAAGCGTGCGCCACCATGCCTGGCCTTGTTTTATCCTTTTATCATTTGTTGAGCATTTGGGTTGTTTCTACCACTGTGAATAATTTTTCCATGACATTTTTGTACAGCTTTTGGGTGGACATATACTTCCTAGTTTTTTTTTTTTTTTTTTTTTTTTTTTTTTTGCAGTACTGGGGGTGGAACCTGGGAGCATTCTACCTCCGAGCTACAGCCCCAGCCCTACTTTTTTATTCTTTATTTTAAAACAGGGTCTCACTAAGTTATGGAGAGCCTCACTAAGCAGCTGAGGCTGGCCTCGAATCCGGATCCTCCAGTCTCAGCCTCCCAAATGACTGGGATTACTAGCATGCGCCACCACACCTAGCTCCCTAGTTAATGCATTTTAAGAGCTTTTTGTATTTCTTGACTGTAACCCCTTACTTACCCTAGAGGCTATAAACACTCTCCCCAGGCTTCTATTTGCATTTGGAAAATGGAGAGGAAAAGAGTAGAAGCTGGGTTAGATGGCACATGGCTGTACTTACTTGGGAGGCTGAGACAGGAGGATTGCTGGTCCCAGGCCAGCCAGGGTAACTTAGCAAGACCCTGTTTCAAAATAAAAAATAAAGAGGGCTCGGTTGCTAGGTTTGTAGCTCAGTGGTAGAATACTCCTGGTTTCAGTTCCTAGTAGCAAAAAAAAAAAAAAAAAAGCGGGAGCAGGAGGGAGGACATTTAAACTTCCTGCCAGCTTCACAGAGCAGCCATGGCAGGCCAGCTGCCTGCTGTCCCCGCTGTCCCCGTTTCCTTTGGTCTCTGTTACTCTTGTTTCTCACTCCTGCTGCCCGTTTTAGGACCAGGAACCAGGCAGCACTCTGGGTTGGTTTTCAGGTTTCTTTCAGAAGCTTGCACTTCAGAGTGGCTGGCTGACAAACTGCCAGGGTTGCAGGTATCCTTGCAGGAATTCCAACAGCTTTGCTGGTTTGTGAGGACTTGAAAGGGTGGAGGTCAGCGGGTGGCACAGTGGTGCATGCCTGTAATCCCAGTACTTAGGAGGCTGGGACAGGAGGATCACAGGTTTGAGACCCTCAGCAGGGAGATAATAATAATAATAATAATAATAATAATAAATAAATAGGGCTGGGGGTGTAGTTCACAGGTAGAACATCCCTGGGTTTAATCCTCAGTATCAAAAAGAAAAGAAAAGAAAAGAAAGAAAGGGTGACAGTACTGTTGGTTCTCAGGCGTGCCGAGGCCCTGGCCTCTTCTTGTCTCTGTGGCTGCCATCTACAACTTCCTGTAGAGCCGCGCCACAGCCTCTGGATCTGAAGACGCTGGCAGTTTTTAGAAACCATTGGAAGTTGAGACACTGAATTATTGACCACTTTTTATCTAGGCCTAACAAGGTTTTGAGATCCCCATAATATTTCTCTAAGGTGCTTTTACTTGTTTGCTTTTCCCAGCCATGTTTTGTGTTTGTTTTTTTTCTGGTGCTGGGGATGGAACCCAGGGCCTCACACGGGCTAGGCAAGACCCCTCTCCCCCCAGCCCTTCTCAATCAAGGTTTACCCAGTCTTCACTTAATTAATCCTATTTGCACTTGTTCGTAGTTAGAAATCTTAATACTGTAGGGAAAGTTGCAAATGAAAAATCTGCTAAGTGCTAGGTAAAGGCCTCATTTTTGTTGTCACTCACATGGCATCTGTTACCTTCAAATGGTGCCTTTGTAACCCGGCAGTCTCATTAATGAAGTCACTCGTTTGTTCAGCATTCATTACATCTTAACCTTAGCAGTCACCTAATCCTAATGCCACAAACCCAGGAAAAGTCAGTCATGTGGGAAGAGCATGTGTCACACTGAAATCTGCCTACATCTATTTCCAATTCCTACCCAACCTACTTTTTTCTTTTGGCTTGGATTCCTGATTTTTGTTTTTTGTACTGGTAATTGAAATTAGGGGCATTCTACCTTTGAACTATACCTCTAAGCTTTTCTTATTTTTAATTTTTAAATGGGTCTCATTGAGTTGCTGAGGGTTTCTCCAAGTTGCTGAGGCTGACCTCGAATCTGTGATCCTTTTATCTTAGCCTCCCAAGTATTGGGATTATAGGCATGTGCCACCATGCCCAGGTGACTTCTCAATCTTAAATAGTACATGACAGCCAGTCCTTCCTTTGAAATTGTCATGTTCTATCCTTTCTCTTTATGATTGTCAGACTGTCTGCTTTTTCAGTGACAGGTTAGCGTGTCCTTTGTCAGTGTGTACTTTGTAGGAAAGAGGTGGCATCTGCAGGCAAGTATCAGCGCCTATGCCTTATACTTCATTACCAAGCAAATGTAGTGGGCATTGCAGCCGGTGGGGCCTTTTGCTAGTCTTGTTTCCTGTGGTGGGCTCCTGTGTCACTGATGAGATCTTTACATTTACATTTAGAATATAGGACAAGGGCCCCAGCTCAGTGGTGCATGCCTGTAATCTCAGTACTTGAGAGGCTGAGGCAGGAGGATTGTAGGTTTGAGGCTAGTGATGGGTATAGCTCAGTGGTAGAGCTCTCCTGGGTTCAACTCCCCCATATACACACACGAAGATAGAACAAGCCAGGTGTGGTGGCACACACCTGTAATCTCAGTACTTGGGAGGCCGAGACAGAAGGATCTCAGGCTCGAGGCCAGCCTCAGCAACTTAGTGAGACCCTTTTTCAGAATAAAAAATAAAATAGGGCTGGGGATATCTCAGAAGTAGAATACCCATGAGTTCACTCCCCAGTACCATTTAAAAAAAAAAAAAGAAAAAATAAGACAAGGATGTGAGCGGCAGGCTCCTCTTTTTCCATACTCTGTCAGTATTGCTGACATAGGCTTACGTGTAATAATGATGGTGGCCAGGAGCAGCTCTTGAAGCAGAAACTTTACTGTCATTCCCACTTTACGGGAGTCGCAGCTGGCCCCGCAGCTGTGAGCCCCTGGCCATTGCAGGCAGCGGGTGTGGTGCAGGTGCCTGGGGACTTGAGTGCCTCACCGAGTCACAGGGCTTCGCCTGTGCCTGTGAATGGGGCGCAAGTGCTGTTCTGGGGGAGTCCCCAGAAGGGATTTCTGCTCACAGAATTTCCTGAGTGACACATTCTCTGTGCAAATGACCACAATTTTCCATTTCCCTTGTGAGAAATTTTTTCCTGTTGAGAAGTTTTCAGTCACCAGGTCTGGTAAATGTCTCAAAGATTTTATGGTAGACAGAAAGGAAGGACTTAGATCTTTGACTCTGGGAGCATTCTCCTCTCCCCCTCCCTCTCTTTTCCTCAATTTTGATTTATTTAATTTTTTTTCTTTTTTGGTACTAGAAATTGAACCCAGGAGCATTCTACCTCCTAGTTACAACTCGAGCTTTTTTTTTTTTTTTTTTTTTTTTTTAATTGTGAAACTGGGTCTCTCTGAGTTACTAAAGCTGGCCTTGAACCTGTGAACCTTTTGTCTTAGCCTCCTAAGTACTGTGCTACAATGCCTGGTTTTCTTTTCTTTACTTTTTTCTTTTTTGGGTACTGGAGATTGAGCCCAAGGGCATTCTGCCTTCAAACTATACTCCCAGCCCTGTTTTATTTTGAAACATGGTCTCACTAAGTTTCTGAGCATCTTGCTAAGTTGCTGAGACTGGCTGTGGACCTGTGATCCTTTTTTCTCAGCCTCCCAAGTACTAGGATTACAGGTATGTGCCACCAGGCCTAGTGCCTGGCATGCTTTTTATTTTTCAGTTTTATATATTTTTTGTGGTACTGGGGATTGAACCCAGAGACATTTTACCTCTGAGTTACACTCCAGCCCTTTTTATTTTTTATTTTTATTTTATTTTATTTATTTATTTTTTTGCGGTACTGGGGATTGAACTCAGAGGCATTCTACCTCCGAGCTATACCCCCAGCCCTATTTTTTATTCTTTATTTTGAAACCGAGTCTCACTAAGTTGCAGAGTGCCTCACTAGGTAGCTGAGGCTGGCCTCGAACCCGGATCCTCCGGTCTCAGCCTCCCGAATGCTGGGATTACAAGCGTGCGCCACCACGCCCGGCTTATTTTTTATTTTGAAACAGGGTCTCACCAAGTTTCTGAGGGCAACACGAAGTTGCAGAGGCTGACCAAAACCCTGTAATCCTCCTGTATTGGGATTACAGGCATGTGCCACCACACCTGGCACGCCTTTTTTTTTTTTGCACGGTACTGGGGATGGAACTCAGGGGCATTCTACCTCCGAGCTACACTCCCACCCCTATTTTTTATTCTTTGAAACAGGGTCTAAGTTGCAGAGGGCCTTACTAAGTAGCTGAGGCTGGCTGCAAACCTGCAATCCTCCTGTCTCAGCCTCCCAAGTACTGGGATTACCAAGAGTGCACCACCACGCCCGTCTCTGGCATGCTTCTTAAATAGAAACATTAACAAGTGATAAAAATACAGAAAGGCTAACAGTGACAAGTGTCCCTGTGTCCCTCAGGGGGAGTCCCTTGCTTTTTCCTGTGCCTAATGGAGATGTGGTTCTGGGCACCAGCTAATCCTTCCCAGTGCCAGCAGGAGCAGCACGTGGTCCGGTGCTGTGTGCCTTCCAGCCTCTGCTTGTTTCTGATCTCTGACTGTGGAGAATGAGCTGTAATTGTCCCTGGGTTTATAGTGGCATGGCTCATTTGTTGCTTCATCAGGTCTTCGTTTAAATGCTGCCTCCTCAGAGAGCAGAGAGGTACTCCTTCCTCTTCCTTCCTTTTTTTTTTTTTTTTTTTTTTTGGTGGTATGCTACACCCCCAGGCTTTTTTATTTTTTAATTTTTTGGTACTGGGGATTAAACCCAGGGGCATTCTACCTCTGAGCTACATCTCCAGCCCTATTTTTTATTCTTTATTTTGAATCAGGGTCTCACTCACTTAAGTTGCAGAGGGCCTCACTAAGTAGCTAAGGCTGGGCGTGAACCTGTGATCTTCCTGTCTCAGCCTCCCAAGTACTGGGATTACAAGTGTGCACCACCACACCTGGCTTATTTTCTTTATTTTGAAACAGCATCTCACTAAATTGTTGAGGCTGGCCATGAACTTGCGTTCCTATCTCAGCCTACCAAATTCGAGGATTTCAGGTGCATGCCACCAAGTATGTAAGGGATAAATAAGCACTCCCACCTGACAGCTTGCTAAACAGGAAGACCAGGTGACACAGTAATTCCAGGCTGTCGGTATGTGGCTGGGGAAGAGGTGAGGAAAGCTCAGATGTGCCCATGTTCCACACAGGATCGTAACAAAGAGCATTTGCTGGGCAAGGAAGACTGCCAGCAGGCCTGGGTTTGCTTAGGTTTGCTCCTCTGCCAGCTTGTCACCTGGGTGGGTGGCGGGCTGGGGCAGATAGTTGCGAGGCTCGCTTGGTATGAACTTCCATTGCTCTGGGCTGAGTTTACGTCTGTTGGACCACATGCATTTGTAGATGATCAGGAATGCTGAGTTCCTGGGAGCCCAAAGGTGACCTCTCCCACCTGCTCTCAGGTTCCTCCAGGCCCTGGGATAGGACTTGGCTGGGGCTGGGGGAGGCTGTTCTGAGAGGCAGGGACTATTGATTTTGAAGCTCAACATTTTGTGGTAGGCCAGTTGTTTCCTGGCCTAGCAGTGTCCCTCTGTGTGGTGGTTGGGAAACCCTGCCTGCAGTTTGGTGCTTGCTGATAACCTGGATGATTCCTCATGTTTGACAAGCACCCACTGACTCCAGGGTAGAGCTGTGTGCTCTGGGGGGGCCTGTTGGCGTGTGGGCAGGCACTCCAGCTTCACCCCAGAGCACACTGGGATGTAACAGAGCAGTGGTTCGATGTTAAGTGCCTCCCAGCAGAGAAAATTGCTCTGAGTGGCTATTTGCTTAGTCCCCCCCTCCCTGCTTGCTTATTGTGCTCTGGGATTTTCCTAGATTGCACTTAGAAGCAATAATGGGTTATGATTACAACTTCTTAACAGGGTCGAGTCACCAAATAGTTGTTGAGTGTGCCCCAGGTACCCAGTGTAAAAGGGAAGAGAAACTATCTGATAAGGTCTTTGGCCTTAAAAGAAAAAAGATAATTTGCATCTCTGCTTCCTGGTAACAACGGTTTGCTGAGTACCGACAATATGCCAGGCTCTGTACAAGGCTTTTGCCTACCTTCAGCTTTAACTGTGAAGTTCTAAGTTTTCAACCCTGCAAAAGATTTCAACAAAACTGACATAGGTACATTAAGATAGGTTGGAAATCATAATCTAGAACTTATTACATGATGTATCATTAATTTTCTATCAGCCCCAGCCCTTTTTATTTTGAAACAGGGTCTTGCTAAGTTGCTGAGGCTGGACTCTGATCTGCAGTTTTCCTGTCACAACCTCCCACATACTAGGATTAGAGGCCTTGCACCATTGTGCCCGGCTCATTAGTATATTAATGAATATTATCACCATTCACCTGTTTTCTTAAAAACCACAAATATTGATTTCCAAGTTACCACAGATTGTGTATTTGTGACTTACTTTAAACTTTTATAAGTGTCCCATATATGGGACCATGGGACATAATGGGTTAATCCTGTGACAGATCTGTGAAATTCTGCCATGAGCCCCTCCCCAGCGAGAAACTGGGAGATGAGCTGGCAGTGGGTGGTCTGCAGGGCTCAGGGCCCGCCACTTCTGTGGTGCCCAGCTCCTCTCCAGTCCCTGCGTCCCAGAGGGAGCGGCTGGAGCCTGGTACCCATGGTGGCTGTGCTCTTAGTTTTAGGTGCCCAAGGTGTGTGCTGCCTGGCCCTGTGCTGCTGGGCACAAGGAAGAGTCTCCCTGAATGCCACATTGTTGTTCTTGGAGGGACCTGTTGAATCGAGTGGCCTGGGTTTCCTGGCCCAGCAGTCATGCAGGAGTCTGGATGGTTTGGACCTGAAGGACAAGTGAGGTGGCTCTTTGGGCTCTCCTGCTGCCACCCAGGGGCCAGGGCTTTAGGACAGCCCTGACAGGAGTGCTGAGCTTCGCATGTAGCCACGTAACTATGGCTGCATCAAGCCTGGCCTCGGCTATGTAGTGAGGCCCTCTGCAACTTAGACCCGATTTCAAAATAAAGAATAAAAAAATAGGGCTGGGGGTATAGCTTGGAGGTAGAATGCCCCTGGGTTTAATCCCTAGTACCACACACATACACACACACACACACAAATAATAATAATGATGAGCCTGTCATGGTAGTGCACACTTTTTTTGTGTGTGGTATTTTTGTGTGCCCTATTTTTTATTCTTTTTTTTTTTTTTGAATTCAGGGGCATTCTACCTCCGAGCTATACCCCCCCAGCTCTATTTTTTATTCTTATTTTGAAACAGGGTCTCCCTAAGTTGCGGAGTGCCTCACTAGGTAGCTGAGGCTGGCCGCGAACCTGGATCCTCTGGTCTCAGCCTCCCAAATGCTGGGATTACAAGCGTGCACCACCACGCCCGGCTCGGTGCACACTTTTAATCACAGTACTTGGGATGCTGAGACAAGAGAATGGCAGGTTCCAAGCCAGCCTCAGCAACTTAGGCTATCAGTAGCTTAGTGAGGCTTTGTTTTCAAATAATAAAAAGGGCTGGGGTGTAGGTCAGAGATAAATGTCCCCAAGTTCAATCCCCAGTACCACACACACACACACACAAATGCCGGGCATGATGGTGCACAGCACTTGGGAGGCTTGAGACAGGAGGATCTCAGGTTTGCAGCCAGCTTGCACCACCACATCCTGCTTACATGTTTACTTTGAAGAATAAACACAGTGTGTCCAAGTGAAGCAGTAGAACACATTACCCACTATCTCAGAAGAGCAGGCCACTCTCCCATCTCCAGAGCAGATCGGCCTCCTGAAGTTGCTGGTTAATCATTTCTTTTTCTTTGTCACTTCACCATCTATTTCAGTTGTCCCTTGCTGCACAGCAAACCCCCAAACTTAGTGGCTCGAGCCATCAGGGATTTGTATTGTTCATAACTCTGTGGGTTGCCTGGGCAGTCATTTTGCTCCTGTGTGTTGGTTGAGGTCATTCGCGTGACAGTGTTCAGCTGGCAGCTGGGCTGGGAGGTCCAAGAAAGCAGCTCTGTTATCCCAGAGCCTGGAGCTGCCTCTCCGGGCCTCTCTGGTCGTTGTCTCCTCCAGAGCCTCTCATGTCTCCAGCAGGACAGCCTGGCTTCCCCAAATCGCGGTGGCTGTCTCAGAGGCACCAGAGTGGGTTCTCCCCGGCACCTTCAGGTCTAGGTCTGGACCTGGTGCAGCCACGATTGGTGACCTGTTGGCCTGGTCATTGCAGAGCCATCCCAATTCCATAGGAGGCACGGGAGACCCTCCCTGCAGGGAGGAATTACTGACGCCATCCTCAGAGCCCAGGTCCTGGCACCGCTGTCCGCACCTGTGGGCCACAGGGCGTCTATGCCTGCCTGGAGTTGCACTGCAGGTGCCCCTCAGGCGAGGGTCTTTTTGTTCCCAGAAGATTCCCATAAGGCCTTCAGGAACCGAGGGTCATCAGGAGAGCATCCCAGTTCTGACTCCTGAGGTCTGGCCCATTAATCAAAGATAGAAACTGAGCCACTGGGGGCATCGCTGGGGAATGGTGCCAACTGCAGTCAAGACTTTGCGTCAGGAAGTCTGGGCCGCGAGTGGAGGCGGTGCCGAGGCGGTGCCTGGGCGGGCATGTGTCTGTTGAGGCCTCATTTTCTGCAGCTAAAATAGAACTCTGGGTGCAGGGCGATGTGGTGGTGTTCTGTTGGCCTTTTTCTGTGGTTCTAAGTTTTGAGGGTCAACTGGCACCCACATTTTTCACTTTGGGCAAGGTGAAGACGACAAGGGGTCCCCACACTGTGCAAAGGGCCTGCTTCCCAGGGCGGCTGGTGGGAGCAGTCTCCTGTCACTGTTGCTCAGATGTGTCTGCAGGCCGGTGGCCGTGAGAAGCAGCTGGCTGCTGATCCTGTCCCTGGTCTCAGTCTCCTCAGGTCCCCTGAGGGAAAGGACCAAGCAGTAGCACCCCACCTTCAGCCTGAGGCCTGGGGAGGGGCACCTTTCAACTGTCAAGGTCACAGTGCTGTGCCTGTGGGTGACACCACGCAGCACTTGGGCTGGGTCAGTCTTCCCGGCCCTGGGCTGCGCGGAGGTGCTGGGAGCAGGTACTGGACTGTCTCTGAAGCCGAGCTGCTTTCCTTTTCTTTCTTTGTCTTACTTCCCTTCCCTTCCCTTTACAATCCTTGCTTTTTTCTCCTTCCCCTTGCTCCTCTCATCTGTCTCTTCCTTCTTTGACTTTGCTAGAACAGGCACCCTCATGGTACTTCTCTGTGGAAACAGCCTTGGTGGGATTAGCGGCCTCTGGTTTCCTCTGCTCAGCACCTGTGTCTGGGGAGGAGCCACCCTCGTGGGCGCCGCCTCTTAGAAGAGTGGGTTGGCATTGGCTGCACAGGGGTGCGTGGGCCACATGGCAGCTCTTGTGTGTGGAGGGGGAGAGCGGGAGGGACCAGGCCACCCTGTCCCAGGAGCCTTTACTGGCCTTCCCAACCTAAGGCCTCTGAAAACGGTGCCGCCGCCCCTCCCCCGTGTGTCAAGCCCGGGAGGGCGGTTTGGCTGAGCCCCAGGGAGGCAACACCAAGGCTCCTTGCAGCTTCAGCACAGGCCCGCAGGCCCCTGTCCCTCCTGGCCAGCAGTCTTCTCTCATAGTTGTTTTCCTGTCGAGGCACACCAGTTTCCCACAGGGATGTTTTGCCGCCAGCAGGTCCCAGCACCTCTGTTCTGCGGGCCAGGGGAGTTCAGCTGATGCTCCCTGGGGGTTTTGGAGCCTGCGAAGGAACTGCCTCCCAGCTTCATTTTCAGGTCAGCTCCTGGTGAAGGCCAGGAAGCCAGACCTCCTGCCCGGAGGGATGGAGTTAAGGCCTCACTTGTCAGTTCTGAAGGGGACTCGGGGTTTTGCCATGAGGGCCCTCGTGTCTCCTCCCTTCTGCACTTAGGACATGGTTCACTTGGGGCTCCTGAAGATGGGGAGGGCAACGGGACTGAGGCAGGGGCTTGCTCATGCACACCAGCCCACTCCCGTCCACACACCTTTTGCCACTGCAGAGAGAGGTGCTCTGGGCGGTTTGGCACAGGCCTGTGCTTGCCTCCTGCCTTTGGTCCCATGTACACCTTGCCTAGTGTGTACCCTCTTCCAGTTCTGGGCCCAGAGGCGGTAAGGGCACTTGAAGGGACTGGACATCAGTTCTCTCCATGCCTCATGCTCCTTTGCGCTCCACTCCTTCAGCTCGCAGTGGGGGCTTGCACTTCCCAGGCCAGAAGACCTGGGAGGTAGGGGCCTTTGTGAGGTGTCCGCGGCGTGTCTGTCTGCAGAAGCTTTTGTGTCAGGTGGCCTGTGTCGCTGCAGCTGGCTTGCTCTGGAGCGGGCCTCAGCAGACCCAGAGGCCAGTGGTCCCCTTTTGCCTTCAGGTGGCCTCTGGCTTTGCCCTGCGGACATCTCAGAGCTCCAGCCACAGGCTGGGATGGGTATAACTGTAGGGCTAGAAGCAGGGTTCCTGCCTGGGCCTGGGGGTGTGTGGAGGAAGGGAGGGGTGCACTTGGAACGCTGGCTCCGGGCTGCATGTGGGCTCCTGGGCAGTTACCCTGGCCGTGCCTCGCCTCGTTTGTTGTGTGGTCTCCCTGAGTTCAGCAGATACACACCCCTGCTTCTGAAGTTCCAGACACTGCTGGGAGGGTGGACTTGCTCCTGTGGGGCTGACTGTGCTGGGGTGAGGGGTGGCTTCTGCTGTGGCTCATCCTGGCCAGCCATACATGGGCACGGGAGCTCCAGGCTGCAGCGCCAGTGACTCACCCAGGAGGCTGATGTAACAGGGCAGCAGTCTGGGGACAGAGTCCCAGTGTGTCCCTCTCACCTGCCCAGGAGTAGCCTGGAGCAGCTCTGGTAGACCTGGCCTCACAGTAGCCGTGCAAACCCAGGTCTGGAGCGGCTGAAGGAGAAATACCACCATTCTTGGGTATCTGGGCTGGGCACCGCAGCCTGCCCTGTAATCCGTACAGCATGGTCTCAGTGCCTGCTGGTTTTTATTTTGAAACATTCCAAAATTGGTTCTTTAGAAAAGGAAGGCCTGCTTGTTTTTCCTAAGAAATTGCAGATCTTGATATGGATCCTGCAGCAGTGTTGGGCGGGCAGGAGAGCTGCTTCAGAGACTTATTTTTTTTTTTTTTTTTTTTTTTGCGGTACTGGGGGTTGAACTCAGGGGCATTCTACCCCCAAGCTATACCCCCAGCCCTATTTTTTATTCTTTATTTTGAAACCGAGTCTCACTAAGTCGCGGAGTGCCTCGCTATGTAGCTGAGGCTGGCCGCGAACCCGGATCCTCCGGTCTCAGCCTCCCGCATGCTGGGATTACAAGCGTGAGCCACCACGCCCGGCT
>PVLC010022709.1:0-26441 GCA_004027655.1 Graphiurus murinus
CACGCTTGTAATCCTAGTACTTGGGAGGCTGAGACCAGAGGATCCGGGTTCATGGCCAGTCTCAGCTACTTAGTGAGGCCCTCTGCAACTTAGACCTTGTTTCAAAATAAAGAATAAAAAATGGTGCTGGAGGTATAGCTCGGAGGTAGAATGCCCCTGGGTTCAATCCCCAGTACCACATACACACACAAAAAAATTGAAGGTAAGATGAAGGTTCTTAATAAGTAGAGAGGTGCCATTCAGAGGCATTAAACATTGGTATGGGAGAGGAAATAGGTAATCGATTCGAATGACTTCTTGATTCCTTGGTATAAAAACTCCTAACTAGTAGGTGTTGGAATATTGGATTTGGTTGGGAGCTCATCTGTCTACTGACAGCTACTTGTCTTCATTTCTATCCCAGGGATGATGGAAAAGAGGCACTCAAATTCTACACCGACCCTTCATACTTCTTTGATCTTTGGAAGGAGAAGATGCTGCAGGACACCAAGGATATCATGAAAGAGAAGAGAAAGCATAGGGTGAGGGGAAAGGGGCCTCTGTTCTACACATCAGTAGTCACGATTGTGGAGGGGGGATAAAAAGGAAGCCAGTCGTATGTGAAGTAATTCCGAATAGCTGCTTGCTTGGATGCCAGGTGAAACTCTTAAAAAAAAATGTGTCCACACCAAGCTCCACCAAGATGAAAGTATAAATCACACCAAAAATGTGTTTGTTCCCCCTAGTGCTATTAACAATTGAGTATATTCAGGCTGAGTTTTAGAAATTGACTTTTCTATTCACCATTTATTTCTCTTGCAATTTGCACCTGACTCTGCTGGACACTGGAGCTAGGCTAGTCCCTTCCCCGCCAGTTTTGCAGCTCATTTCTCAGAGACCAGCACAAGGTTCTGTAGTATTTGATTTGCAACCAGAGCAATTTAACACCTTCACTCCTGGTTGGGCAGGGCCAGGGGAGGGGATGTGCTAGGTTTGTGGAGATGCCCCTTTTTCCTTAGGCTCCTGGTGCTGTGTGTGTGACCTACCAGCTTCAACCTCACAATCCCATTAGCATGGCTGCCAGCAGGCCCAAGAGAATGCCAGAGGCTAGTGCAGCTGCACAGGCTGGGAAATTCTTCATTGGTTTTGTTTTGCTTTCTTTTTAACTATTTCTTTATACATGTCCCAGATATCTGCAGCTAGATGTCTGCAGCTGTCATTCCTTCTCATCTCTCTTGACTGACTTTTGTGACAGAACAAACAACAAATGGCTGTTGACTAACTTCCTAACAATTAGAGTTGTTCAAAGACATGAAAGAGTTACCCAGAGAGGTAGCTGGTTTCCCACTGCTAGAGGTGTTTGAGTGCAGGACTGAGTAAATGTTTTGCCTAGGAGGTGGTTTGAATTAGATGGCCTCCAGGTCACTCTAAACCCAGCAATTCTATAAATTTTGCTGTTATCATATGTTGTCTAGGCAAATCATCTCTTAAATGTACATCCGTGAAGATGGGTGGAATTTTAATGAAGAACTTTGGAAAATATTTTCCAAAGGCTTTTCTGTTCTTTTTCATTATAGAAAGAGAAGAAAGATAATCCAAACCGAGGGAATGTAAACCCACGTAAAATCAAGACACGTAAAGAAGAGTGGGAGAAAATGAAGATGGGACAAGAATTTGTGGAATCCAAAGAAAAGCTGGGGACTTCTGGGTAGGTGATATTTTTGTACTATTGATAGCATTCTTCGAAGGGGCTGGGGACAACAGTCTTAACAGCTCTGGCATGATATGTTTCCCACCCCCAGAAGTCTGGCTCTGTGGTTTAGATCAATACCACTATTAATCAGCTACTTTTAAGTACATCCATCTGGTGATTAAAATTTGCTAAATAAATCAAGAGACTCAGCAATTTAAATGAGATGACTGGAGTGGTCTGGAAAAAAAGGCCCATGGCTTCTAGTGCCCTTACTCTACCAGACACTAGTATGTCTAAGGATCTCAGGAAAGATTGGAAAGGGAAGAGCGTGGTCTTGGGAGCCTGTTGCCGAAAGAACATGGATTCAGTTGGGCGTAGTGGCACACACTTGTAATCCCAGTACTTGGGAGGCTGAGACAGGAGGATCGCATGTTCGCAGCCAGCCTCAGCTACTTAGTGAGGTCCTCTGCAACTTAGTGAAAACTTATTTCAAAATAAAAAATAAAATCAGGCTGGGGTGTAGCTCAGAGGTAGAATGCCCCTGGGTTCCATCCCTAGTACCACAAAACAAAGAAGGGAGGGAGAGAGGGAGGGAGGAAGGAAGGAAGGAGCGAGCGAGCATGGATATGAAGGTCATGCCTAAGAACCAGGCCTTCTGAAGGAGTGGGAGGGCCAGGAAAGGAAATCATGCACATCACCAGAGCAACTTTTCAGTTGGCCTTTGTCAGTCTTGGGAGAGAGCTGGCCGATGGACTGAACACAGACTTCAGCGTCAGTGTGGGAAAGGTTGCCCCAGCCACTGTGGAGGCTGCATATCTCTGTGGAGAAATAGGAGATGTCAGTCTGACCCCATTTCCCAATACCGAATCACACTGGAGGTTTAAAGGGGGAAAATGGTGTTTAAGCTTGGTGTGATGTTTATCCTGGTGTTTGACCTGTGTGACGTTCAAAGCCAAGTCACCATGACTGCTTGGCATGTGTGTTGCTCTGTTTTTTTCTCTAAATACATTGTATCCGGGCTGTCAGAGAACCATGCCAGCCCATGTCGGGTGTCTAGGGATGATAAAAGGAAAGAGTTGAATTGTTCTTGCTTTTAGGAATAACTCTACCATGAAAATCTTGACTTTTAAAAGTCTTGACACTTCTGACATTTGTTCTTCTGGATTAAGATACTTGTTTTAAAGAGTGATGAAGATGGTGAGGGAAAATGAACCTTTCTTTCTACAGGGAAATCAGCCCCGAGGGTACCTTCATTACCTTCACCTCCCAACAAAAGGGGCCATTTTGTTCTGTGGTCCCATCTTGTTCAGACAGGCACTTGTCATAGGTTTGGTGGCTCTAAGGCCAGAAGGTTTCATGTTCGAATACCAACTGTTACGTGGGTCTTTTGTGTGGGATGGGGTGATGAAGATAAACAATGCAGTGGGAGTTTGCTACCCAATTTCCTGTTGTCCACGAGGATTGGAGTTGGGCTGCCAGCTAGTCTATCTGGACATGCTTGTTGGTGAACCTATCAAGAGATATGCCAAGCCTGTAGGGCTCCAGGCTTTGGGAATTTTCCACATCAGAGCATCATTTGATTCAGTTAGTTCCCTCCAACTCTCTTCTCCCTGGGATCTGTTTTTGATGAGTTCTTTAGAACCCAACAATGGTGGAAAAGAGGAGGAGGAAAGCAGAGCAGGCCAGATTTTACTACCTGATGCTTGGTGTATTTGTGCTTGTGTGGAGGCTTAATGCTTGGTGCATTTAGGCTTGTTTGAAGTTTTGATGTTGTTCAACCAGAGTATATTCACCCAAGGCCCAGTGCTCTGGGGGACAGGTTTTCATGAGGCAAGTCCTAACACCCTACCTTAATCGGCAGCTTTATTGTGTTTGATAAGAGACCTGGCAGAAAAACCACATTTACAACCACATAGCAACCTGCATTCATCCTTGGCTTGATTTTGCAATCAAATGCCTCCTTGGCCTTTGAGTACTCTAGAGGCTGGCCGACCTCAAAACAGGCTGCATGCCAGTCACATACTTACCACTCACTAGCCTGTAGGGCTTGGCTTCACCCTTTGCATAAGCCAGGCTTTGGGATTCAGGTATAGTGCACCTAACATTTGGGAGAGATTTTAAAAGAACGCGGTTTGACAAGGCTGGCACCAGGAAAGGAACAGCAGGGTTTTGATAATCTGGATTGAATTCCATTACTACAAACAATCCAGCACAAATGTCTGGGAGAGATATAACAATAGAATGTTTAGTCCTAAAATAAAACTTCAGCATAATGGAAAATAATATGGGAAATCTACTTACTTTGTTTCTGTCTAATAGCTTTTGTATCAAATATATTTTTGTGGTGTCTGTTAAGAAGAAAAGAGAGTATCACTCAGGTGCTTTAAATGACAGCTGTGGCTCTGGGTTCATCATCAGGTTCTCACCCGCCTTGGTGTACCAGAATGGCAGCGTTGGCTCTGTTGAAAATGTGGACACAGTCAGCTACCCACCACCACCGCAGTCAGACTCTGCTTCTTCACCTTCTCCTTCCTTCTCTGAGGACAACTTGCCTCCCCCACCAGCAGAATTCAGGTAAATGGTGGGACCTCTTCTATCCATTTTGAGAGCTTAAACACTCAAGAATAAGAGTTTGGAATCTAGGCCAGAACCACTAATGTAACTTCAGGTAAATCTGACCAGATAATAGGAATAGTTAATACTTACCATGTGTTTGCAAGGTGCCAAGCATTATGCTGCATGCTGTTTATTTATGTGACTTAATCCCTGCTGGAGTCCTCTTGAGTTAGATAGGTGCTGTTATTATCCCCATGTTACAGATGTGTAAACTGAAACACAGAGGGGTCAGTGAAATTCCCTAAGCCACACAGCCAGCAAAAAGCAGAGCCAAGATTAAGTCACTCTGAATCCCAAAACTGTATTCTTAACTCCTCACTATTCTGATTATACCCAAACAGTTGCACTCTTGTTTTTCACTTAGTTTTAACTCCGTATGAAATGACATGGTACAATCTGCTGGCCATAAAATAGCAGACACCTTGCCTAGGATCTAAGAAGCTTGCAGGTAGTCATCCCCCTCTCCTAATGCTTCTGGGTCACCTCACTGCTGGGTGGACTCTCCAGAAAGAATGAAACCAAGGAGAAAGGGGCATGAAACATGGAATCTGGCCATTGGGTATTCGTCAGTGCCCCTGGCAGAGCTGTACAGAGAAAGAGATTGCTTATAATGGCTGAGAAGAGGTCTGAGGATTGCTTGGACTGCACTGTTTTCTCAGTTTCTTCTTCCCTTTCTGATGCCTGACAAATGAGAGCTTTGAAAGGTGTACTTTACTCCTTGGACACTGTTTAATTGTGACTGAGTGTGCTGCGGGCCCCCTCTGAGGGAGCCCTAAAGCAGCACTGTCCCCCTCCCCCGCCCCCATTCTTCTTGGCTCTTGAAACCACTAATCCCAAATCTCCTGCCTCCCAAATCACTTCCTGCTGGTTGCCCTGTCAGATGCAGCTAAGGCTTGAAGGTCTGTGGAAAATTCCAAGATGGATGCTTTTCTAAGGAGTAGCTATTAGTGCCGGGCAGATACAAAGGTGGAAACAGAAAACCTTCAGCCTCACACTCGGCCTGAAACCTTGCAGCTGCAGCCTCAAAAATCTGATCCCAGGAGAGGTGGAGCCTTAATCCTTTCAAACCCGGGTCAAGAGTGGGTGACACATGCATCTCCCTTCCCTCAGATCCTCAGATGGTGACTCATCCCCCTCAAGCAAAGACGCATGCACCTAAATCTATACCCCACTCAGGTTTGGTCAGCTCGGCTTGAGTTCCTGCCCTCACCAGATCTGGTGAATGCTAATAGCCTGAGAATCAGAACCCATTGGGAAGGTGGTGTTTGAATTTTCATTCCAGTTCTTGCTTTTATGCATTCTTAGTCCTGGCTCCAGGCTTAACCTGACGACCGCCCATGGGCCATTTCTCTAGAGGAGGGTTCAGGAGGGCACCTTCCCCTGGAGAGCGAGGGTTAGAGGGGACCTGGAGCTAGGTCAGCCAGCCCTTACCTCATAGGGGAGTCCCAAGTCTACTTCAGATAGGTTTCTGAGTACACTCCTCTGCTGGGAGGAAGTTCATTACAAGGTTGCCAATTTTCTTGTTGGTCTTTCTGACCATTCCCAGGTGTTTTCTTATGTTTGAGCTAAGGCTAAAAGTCAGTATTAACCAAAAGGAGCCTAAACTTACAGATAAACCTACCTTTAGGTGGGTGTTTGCATCCTGAGAGTGATGGTGGGTCTCTTCTTTTGCTTTATAGCTACCCAGCAGACAACCAAAGAGGATCTGGCTTGGCTGGACCCAAAAGATCTAGTGTGGTCAGCCCAAGCCATCCCCCTCCAGCACCTCCTCTGGGCTCTCCACCAGGCCCCAAACCCGGGTTTGCTCCACCACCTGCCCCTCCACCTCCACCTCCAATGGGCATCCCGCCTCCGCCACCTCCTGTAGGATTTGGGTCTCCAGGGACCCCTCCACCACCTTCTCCCCCATCTTTTCCACCTCACCCTGATTTTGTTGCTCCTCCACCTCCTCCTCCACCACCAGTAGCTGACTACCCAACTCTGCCACCACCTCCTTTGTCCCAGCCAACAGGAGGAGCACCTCCCCCTCCCCCTCCTCCCCCTCCCCCGGGACCCCCACCGCTCCCCTTCAGTGGTGGGGATGGCCAGCCTGCCACACCACCACCACCTTCTGATGCCACCAAGCCCAAGTCCTCCTTGCCTGCTGTGAGCGATGCCCGTAGTGACCTGCTTTCTGCCATTCGTCAAGGTAAATCCCAGCGGCGGGTCAGGGACCTTGGAGCTCTCTTTCTGAAACTGGGGTGACTGATGAGGGGATGAGGGAGGGGGCATGGTACCTTTCCCAGGGAACGGCTTTCAGTGCGTGCAGAGAGATTGGGACCTCACACCTCAGGGCAGCCTGACAAGAGACTCCACCCCAAAGATACAGAGATTGAGATTTTCTTTCTACACTGGTCTAAAGTAAAGAATTCTTGAGCTGGGCATGGTGGTGCACACTTGTAATCCCAGTACTTGGGAGGCTGAGACAGGAGGATTGTAGGTTCATGGTCCACCTCAGCTACTTAGTGAGGCCCTCAGCAACTTAGTGAGACCCTGTTTCAAAATAAAGAATAGAGCTGGGCGTGGTGGCGCATACTCGTAATCCCAGCATTTGGGAGGCTGAAACTGGAAAATCTGGGTTCGTGGCCAACTTCAGCTGCTTAGTGAGGCCTTTCGCAACTTAGTGAGACCCTGTTTCAAAATAAAGAATAAAAAAATAGGGCTAGGGCTATAGCTCGGAGGTAGAATGGCCCTGGGTTCCATCCCCAGTACCGCAAAAACAAAACAAAAAAAGAAGAAAAAAATAGGGCTGAGGGTATAACTTGGAGGTAGAATGCTCCTGAGTTCATTCCCCAGTACTGCAAAAAAAAAGAATTCTTAACCTGGAGCAGGGCATGGTGTTGTGTACTTGAAATCCCAGTACTTGGGAGGCTGAGACAGGAGGATCCCAGGTTTGTGGCCAGCCTCAGCTACTTAGTGAGGGAGGCCCTCCACAACTTAGTGAGACTCGGTTTCAAAATAAAGAATAAAAAATAGGGCTGGGGGTATAGCTCGGAGGTAGAATGCCCCTGAGTTCAATCCCCAGTACCGCAAAAAAAAAAAAAAAAAAAAAAAAATAGGGCTGGGGGTGTATCTCGGAAGTAGAATGCCCTCCGAATTCAATCCCTGGTACCACCAAAAAAAAAAATTATTAACCTGGAATCTTGGAACTCCTGAAAAATGTATGCTTTACATGGTGATATGTGCCTATCATCCCAGTACCTGGGAGGCTGAGGCAGGAGGATTTCAGGTTCAAGGTCAGCCTCAGCAACTTATTGAGGCCCTCCACAACTTAGCAAGACTCTTTCTTTTCTTTTTCTTTTTTTTTTTTTTTTTTTTTTTTTTTTTTTTTTTTTTTTTTGCGGTACTGGGGATTGAACGCCCGGCTTTTACTTTTATTTTGAAAGAGAGTCTTGTGGCGCACGCTTGTAATCCCAGCATTCGGGAGGCTGAGACCGGAGGATCTGGGTTCGAGGCCAGCCTCAGCTACCTAGTGAGGCACTCCGCAACTTAGTGAAACCCTGTTTCAAAATAAAGAATAAAAAATGGGGCTGGAAGTATAGCTCAGAGGTAGAATGCCCCTGAGTTCAATCCCCAGTACTGCAAAAAATAAATAAATAAAAAGGACTGGAGGTGTAGCTCAGAGATGGAACGCCCCTGGGTTCGCTCCCTAGTACCAAGAAAAAAGACAAAAAGGTATGTTTTGTGTGTTTGCGTACATTTTTTTCCCTGAGGGAAGCTTCCCTGTTTTTCATCAGGTACTCAAAAGGTACCCAGTAGAAACAAGTAACTTCAGCTGGACCCAGTCACTACCTGTCCTTCTCCACTGCTCTGCCTTTATATCTTCTCTGTCTCTTCCCTGTCTTCTCTTTTTTTCTCCCCCTTTGCACTTATTCCCTTCCCTTCTTTTATCCTTCCTCCTTCCCTTCTTGTCACCACCTCACCCACTTGGAAACATTTATTCTCTCAGGGGCCAGGTCTGGTCCCAAAGGCTCAGAGTGGTTTGTTGTGTGTGTGAGTCTCCAGGGACAGAGCTGCTAGGCCCCACTGCAGTTGGTGGCCTTGGGCAGCCTGAGCACTTGCTCGAGGTGGTATGATGCGCTCCCCACTCGAAGCCTCATGAGGAGACACCCTCGGCAGCCAGGAAGAATGGCAGGCTTCCTTTCAGACATATCCTCAAGACCCTGATTTCACAAAGCCCATCTTTACTTCCTCCTGCTCACTCCCTTTCCCAGGGATCCTTCCTTTCCTTTGTCCTTTCCAGTCTCCCCCATCAGTGGCCATTTCCTCTCAGTGCTGGGTGGCTGCTGAGGCTAACGGTGTGCCTTCCTAACCCTCCCCCCTCTCTGCCACAGGCTTTCAGCTGCGCAGGGTTGAAGAGCAGCGGGAGCAAGAGAAGCGTGATGTCGTGGGCAACGATGTGGCCACCATCCTGTCACGTCGTATTGCTGTTGAGTACAGCGACTCGGAAGACGACTCCTCTGAGTTTGATGAGGATGACTGGTCGGATTAACTTTCTGCCTGCTGTCCACCTCCTTTTTTTTCTTCCTACCTGCCTTTTTTGATGCCAGCCCCAACAGTCCCATGGGAGGAAAAAAATAATTTCAAGGGGCCAAAGTCTTCCCTGAAGCAACCAAAGATATATCCAAGTGCTTCCTCCAAATCAACATGCATTTCCTCTCCCTATTGTCAGGTCTGTGGGCTCCTGATGTTCCACGTTCCATGGCTCTTCCCTCAAGTGACGGTTGCATATCGAAAGGAAGGAAAACCTTCCCAGCGCAAGCTCGCAGGCTTGGGTTTCAGTTGGAGATGGTGCCCTCACCTAGCAGCTGCTTTCAGCTGTGGCCGTTTTCCAAAATTCTTTCCCTCACTGCTTCAAATCATGCCAACTGTCTTCTGGTCCTAAAGCAGTGAGGGCAGCCTGCGTAGACACCACTGCCCTTTCCTCTGTCCTCAGAGGGCAGTGGCAGCCGAGCACCCTGAAGCCAGCTGCCTGGACCCTCTGCCCCACTCTGCCCTAATCAGCAGGGTGGGGCTGCCTTTTATTCCGCAATCTCCGCCTTTGCTGTCTTTTATGCCAGGAGGCAACAGGCCTCAAAGAATGTCTCCCCCACCCCAGAAATGATGCCTTTCGGAAGGCCGAGGCTGTTGCCTCCCTTCCAGGCTCCCTTGTAGTGAGTATGGGCCAGGTGTCCTCTAAATGCCCCTTCCTCACTCTTAGGTGCCTTCAGGCCACAGAGCCCAGTTTTAACCTCTGATTTCCATGACCAAACGTGCTCTGACACTCAGGAACCTGGGCTTCTCCTGGCTGTCAGGAGCAAAGCTTAGAGACTTAGAACTGCAGGACCAGAAGGACAACGGAACTCCTTAGGTCCTGCCCTCATAATGATGCTGAGGCCCAGAGATGAAAAGTGACTTGCTCAAGGTCACACAGTTGGATAGTGACAGAGCAAGAGCCCAGACTTCTGATTCCAAGTCACCTGTGTTTTCTGGGACCAAATAATGGGCACCTGCTGGAGTCTGGGCAGAACAGTCTTGGCTCTGTGCTACTCCAGACCTCCCCGTAGGCAGGGGTCCCAGTCGGAGGGCTCAGGGCCTGTGCCAGCCCTGTCAGTGCTGCTCAGACCCTCAGAGCCTCTCTTGTAACCCTTTGTTGCCCCTTCCCATCACCAGCCAACCACATGGTCTAGGAGTTGTGCTCTAGGGGACCGGAAGTAGGGAGAGAAGGAGGGGTCAGGCAGCTTTGACAGGTGCTGCTTTCAGTTCTGTTGCAGCTCCTCCCCCTTATTTCCCCAATTTAAGCATAGATTCTGCCAGCTTCAGTAGAAACTTCAGTCCCTCAGGCTGGCAGCCGCCCCAGGTACCTCCCTGGGGGGCCTGGCAGCTGTGAAGAGGGCTGAAAGGCAGAGGGACTGGGGTCCTCTCCCCGCCCCCACTGTGCATGCTGATATTCATTGTCCACCCTCGCAGTGCTAATACACAGGTGCTATTATTCAGGAAAAAAAGCTGGTCAGCTCTGGCCAACAGCAAGGTTTCTTCTCTTCTGCCCCCCAACTATTATGTAGTCTCTTATGCTGAACTCGGCTTCTCCTGGCTTCTCTGGCTTTCAGAGCCTGAAACAAAGAGAAACAGGATCTGTCTCTACCCCGCACAGCAAATGGTTGTAGTAATTGCCAAAGCCCTCATAAACCCCTCCGGCTTGAGGAGCGCATAATCATGGGCTGCCCTTGCTGAATGCTGAACACTCTTTCTGCCTCTCTTGAACTCAGGACGTGGAGCCTGCGAATGCCAGCAGGCCCTCCTGCTGTGGCTCCTCCAGTGCGCCTCCCTTTTGCTCCCCTGGCACAAGGCTTGGCACCCAGCTCCATGCTGAGCACACCAGGCTGTGCCTGCCCTGCCATGTCTCCCACTGCACTTTACAAGCCGAAGGTGCTTTAATCAGAACCCTGAAATGGCTGTTGAAGGTGCCCCGGCTGCAGCCCAGCAGTGACTGGAGAGGCAGGCGGAGGGCAGTGGTTCTCCCAAATAGGAGTCCTGGGGCCTGGCCAGGCCAGGGTTTGGGCCTAATGGCTTTGAGTAAATTACCCCCACCCTCCTCCTTTCCGGAAAAGGGGAAGCCAGAGCCACTCACTATCATTCTGCTCTGACCTTGAAGGGGGCGGCGTTGGCCTGGCTTCTGGAATGGACAGAGTCCACGGTGGAAAGGGCTGGGGGCAGGAGGAGGTGGGGAGGGGCCTGCCTGCGGAAGGTAGGATTAGATCATTAGCTCAGTGACCTCCTAGGGTTTCGATGTGCTGTGTTCTCATCCTACAGCTGGTTTGGTAATGATCTGCAAGTCCCGGAGAGCAACAGCACAGCTCTGCCTGACGCTCTCATTAAAATCTATGCAGCCAAGCTCGGCGCTTTGTAGCAGCCGGCCTTGCGAAGGCTCCTCAGCTTGGGGGGCTGGGGACCCAGTCAGCTGAGAGGCCCTCTGGGCTCTACTTATGCATATGTGCACCAAAAAAAAAAAAAATTGTGCTTCTTTAAACCCAAAGCCCTTTGAGATGATAAAGGACCCAATGCAGGTAGACGTGTTTTTGGAATCCTGTAATTGTAGAATGTAAAGTTTAGTGATTATTTTAACTGGGCCAAGGCTGGTAAGGGTATGGAACAATGGCCCACACGGACTCTTAAGCACTGAAGCCAAGGAGCCACCTTCCTTCCTGGTCTGCCTAGCCCAGGGGACCTGCCCCCATTCCTGTGGCCCAAGGGCCCAGCTTCCATTCGGCAGTGTCAGAAGTGACTTGTAGCTTTGCCTTGGTCGTGATATGATTTCATTCCACAGGAGTGGGGGTGGGGGTCGATCCCTTGGAGGCTCAGAGCAGCTGGCCCCAGCTCCAGCTCGCCTCCAATGGAAGCTTGAGCGCCCTCAGAAACGACCCTGGCCAATGTCACCGCAGCGCCGAGGCGCGTTGTCAGGGCTAATGTGAAATCTCTTCCCGTGGCGCCGATCCTCCGACTCTGCAGCGCCAGCTTGGACAGATTGAGGTCTCTGTGGCTTTGGTGACCCTGCTTAAGCATTCTCGCCATGTCCCCGCTCTGCTCTAGGACTGCCTCCCTCTGCAGCCCCTCACCTGACCTCAGGGCCGGGGAGGGAGGCGACGAGCCGGGGCCAGGCGCTTCTGCTCAGGAGAGATGTCCGCCTTCCTGGAGGGCATCGGGCTCTGAGCCGTGCCAGGGTCCTGCTGACCTGGGGCCAGGTGTCCCACAGAAAAGTGCCTCGCTCTGCGCCTCCTGCCATGTCCACTTTAACGGCCTCAGTGAGGGCTAGGGAACAATTCTGTATTAACTTCAGTTAATTCACTGAGAAACTAACCAATTTTTACTTTCTGTCTAGAATGATGTACATGTAGGAGAGGAGGCTGTAATGCTCCCAAAGTGCCTTGTTTTCTTCTATATAAATATATTTATAAGGACATATTCCAGTGGGTTCTTGGGTGTGTTTGCCACATCAAGATTTTAGGGAGTGAGCAAATAAATAGTGGGGGTATTGTCTGAAAGCAGGCCCACTTCCAGGGCTCTTCAGTTGGGTATCTGAGCGGTGGAGCTATGCCACACCCGAGTGACCCTTCCTCAGCTGCCCTGTTCTCAGACACTTAGGAGGACATCCAGGTTTTAAAGCCTTGCGGCTCCAAGCCTGGTCCCATTTGCTTCCCTGCCAGACTCATGTACATATGTACCCCAGTGACCTGAAGAGTCCATGTAACTATTTTATGTATACACATGAATACTTAAATGCCAACATTTTCAATAATTTGATAAAGTCTTTGTAGCCACTCAGCCCTTTGGGGTGTGCGTGTGTGTGTGTTTCCTGGGATAAGAGATTCATAACCATGGCAGTGATGGTGCTCAGGAGGGGTCTGGCCTGGGGGGTCGGGGGTTTAGGGTAGGAGGCTTCTGGGTGGAGACCTACACTGGGGACAGAGGCCCAGGCCCCTCCCCCAGGAGGAAGTGTGTGCTGGGGCGGGAGATGCTGCCGACGGTTCCATGCACCAGGCAGGAGAGGAGCACAGGCTGAATGCTGATGCTGCCGCCCAACATCTGGCCGGCATCTTGTCTGCCTCTCAGACCCAAGCAACTTACCTTAAATAGAACGATTTACAATGGAATCCGATAAAAGGTTTAGGCGGCTGCACGCCCCCTCTCTTGCCTGGGGAAGGCGAGGGGGCTGGGTTTATGTTCTGACCCAAAAAAAATGACCTACCCAGGAAGCAACGGTTGTTCGGAGCACAGCTGCTGCGGGTAACTGTCCCTGGGGGTAATTTATGAGCAGACACCCAGTTCCGGGCCCAGCAGACACAGTGGGGTGGCCCCTGGGAGAGGGGCGGGAGCAGGGATGGTGGCTCCGTGGGTCACGGCCGCTGTCCCAGGAGAGGGGGCAGAAGTTTTGAATTGTCAGCAACTGCGCCAGCCAGCCGCTCTGAGCTCATCGCTGGAGGTGGGGTGCAGGGGAGGGGGCGTGCAGCCGCTGGCCCTGCGGAGCCCCTCCCTCCACCCTCCTGCTCAGGCCTGTGTTTAGTCAGCACTTGGCTGCCCGAGGCCGGTGACTGACAGGCAGCCAGACGCCCGCCCTGGCAGAAGACAAAATGGTGGTGTCGGGAGCCGCCCTTGCTAGGGAATTGGAAGGAAGGAATGTGGTTCTGGGAAGACGAGGCCTGAGCTTGGATCTGGCTCTGCTCTCACGGGAGCCATGACCCTGTGCAAGCCGCTTCACCTCTCTGGGCTGATCCTGAGAAGAATGAGCACTTACCAAGCGCCCACTACCTGCCAAAGACTGCGTACGCTTAACTTCAGTACTAAGAGGACGGGGTCTCCCATTTTACACAAGAGAAAAGCGGGTTTACGGAGGCAAAGCAAGTTGCCTAAGATCACATAGCTGCCCAGGAGCAGCCCACACCCTGTCCACCAGGCGCTTTTACACAGCTGAGCAGTCTGTCTCACGCCACAGTCTAGTGTGCTGGGGGCTTCTGTAAGGTTGCAGCCACACACACCCCTGTGCCATTTTGCAGCTAACCCTAACAGGTGAGAGCTGTTTTTGCTCTTTGAAATCAAGCAAGCTCTACCGAGGGTTCAGCACTCCTAGACCTTTGGAGGGGAAGTGGCCTGTGCCCTTATCTACTGAAACAAAGTGAGCTTCCTAGGAACAGGCTGGGGCTTCTCATTTTGCCCAACACATATGCACACACGCTCATTTGCACACACGCAGAGATGTGTGAATGGCACGCCACACACTGCACAGACCCTGCCCTTGTGCAAACAAGGACACAAATCAGCATGGTTACCAGGAACACACATAATTGCAGGCAAGCCTCTCCCGGTCCTTCCAAGCCCCCTCCCTGCTCACTGCCTCCGCCAGTTGCTCACTGCCCCCTCCTGGCTGCCTGGTGGCCTGGACAGCCTGGCTCCGTTTCCAGAAGTTTGCTGAGGGTGGATGGCAGCCAGCTCTCTCTTGGATCATGGGGTAGGAGCAGTTTCAGGTGCTCCCTTGCAGTCCCAGGGAATGTGGGTCTAGAGGGGATTCTGGGAGCTGAAGGACAAAAACAGCCTTTAACACCCCAAGAAATCCTTCAGGTAGAAGTGTCCACCCCGTGGTGACAGGGCAGATAAGATTTGGGGGGGGGGGTCCTGCATAGACGCCCCTGCTCTCCCCTAAAGAACTAGCACATGCCCAGGCTCCCACACCTTACAGAAAGCACACCTGCCAGCCGGAAGTCGGGGCTCCTCTAGCTCCCACCTCGCCCCTCCTCTGCTTCGGCCTCCTCACCTCTTCAGCAAGGAGGTGACCATGACGATGGGTGTGGCGCCTCTGGCCTTTCACCGTCTTGGGAGCTGATGCCACTCCCAAATATATGTCCCCGAGTGTGCAATGCATTCCATAATCAGGACTCCTAAGGACAGATGGAAGGATTATCAACACAAAGCCTTTTATCTCTTTTACAGATATGGAAATATGGCACAGAGAGGCACCACAACTTGCCCAAAGTCACACAGCAAGCTAGCAGCAGACATGAAAATAAGGAACTTTCATTCCAATGCCTCTGAGAGTAGAGCAACTTGTGGGCTTGTCTAGAGCCAAGGAACTGGGGCTACAAGGGCTAAAGCCAGAGGCTGTTCTCTTTGGTCTGGGAGCCCTGACAGTCCCTGTGGCTGCTTGAAGTCTTGGGGGAGCCCAGAGGGGTCCCAGGCTTAGTATTCTGCACAGTGCCTGGGAAAAAGCAACACATAACCTGAGTGGTTTCCACCACTTCCTGCCCCAACCAGGAGACAGAGCAGACCGCGGGTTCTCTTAGGCAAAGCCAGAGACAGGCTAAAGGGCTTCTCCTTTGTGGGCACTTGGTAGCTGGCTCATCAAGGTACGTGTGGTGTGTTCACACCTGTGAGTGGCAGGTACTGGACTCTGTGCTCACACCTGTGGACATCTGTGTAGCATTTAAGATGTGTTTGACTAGGCATGGTAGCACACGCTTGTAATCCCAGGACTTGGGAGGCTGAGACCGGAGGATCTGGGTTTGTGGCCAGCCTCACCTATTTAGTGAGGCCCTCCACAATTTAGTGAGAACCTGTTTCAAAATAAAGAATAAAAAATAGGGCTAGGGGTGTAGCTCAGAGGCAGAATGCGCCTGGGTTCAATCCCCAGTACCATTCACACACACAGAAAAAGATGCTCGCACACCTCTGTGACTGTGTTTGTGTGGCTACTTGTTTGCGTGTGTCTTCTTTGGGGAGGATGGGGGCTGAACCCAAGGCCTCACCTGTGGTTAAGCATGTGCTGTGCCACTGAACTGCACCCCCCCCCCAGCCCCTATGTATGTTTGGATGTCCACATAAATGGTGTCTGCCTACTGGGCAGGTTACTAAATGTACAGTAAGATCTTGCACACATGCTTAGAATGTTCACTGAGTATACTTTGGGGTGTGCAGATATTCACGTGCTTTGGTATGCAGAGTGGGGTGGAACATGCCTGAACACATGGGTGCTGCTGCGTGTGTAAATGTGCATGCGGGAATGGCTTCCTGTGACAATATACACGAATCAGGAATGCCCTCCCAAGAGAGTATGATGTCACCGTTCCCCCCAACCCTGTTCCCCGGGCCACCCTGCCTGGCTCCAGTCAGGCACCGGGCTCACTGCACCCCCAGCCGCACCCCCACGAGCACACTATTCCCCAGACCCGTCCTGCTCGGCCAATTTGCAGCCTCTTGCTCCCAGCTCCAGAGAAGGCCTGCAGCAAAGTCAAGGGGCTGGTGGCCAATTAGTGAGGGGGTTAATCAGGGATCTGGGGACCCCCAGGGGGTGGGAAGCCGAAGGCAGGCATGGAGGTCGGCAGCAGCATGAGCTGCCTGTCATAGGCTGGGGGAGGGGAGAGACAGGGTGGCGAGGCCCAGCCAGCCGCTGATGCTGGAAACTAAGGGTCGGTGGATTTACGATTGCTGGGCACCGACAGCAGCAGGGAGTGAGCGTGTGTGTACATGCATTGTAGTCCTCGAACATGGTCCTGCATACAGTTGTGTATACATGACCACGGATACCACCTGTGTACACTCAGGTAGGTTTGTATCTCTGCGGGTGTGCAATGGTGTGCAAATTGGTTTGCTTATGCAAGTATGTCTGGACCTTTGTGCATATATATGTGTGCAAGGGTGTGTACATATACAAGGTATGTGTGGCAGTGTGTGCTCACTTGCATATAAAGTTGATGTGGTTTGTGTTCTCATGTGCAACAATATATCTGTGCGTGTAAGTGTGCGGCAGTGTGCTGATGTGATGCATCTGGACGTGTGTGCACACACGTCTGAATGTGCTTGTGTGCTCTGAACAGCCTGGCCCCCGCACCGTGCCTGCGCGTGCCCCTGTGCGCGTGCCCCTGCGCTCACAGGTCTCTGCATGGAAGGAGCTGGGGCTGCGGGGCTGGCGGTCTCCAGGCTCCAGGAGGGAATCTGACAGACGAGCCTTGCCGCAGCCTCCGGCCCCGGGAGCCTGTTTTCCAGCCTGCGGAAGCTGTGAGCCCGTGAACTCATCTTATATTAATAGCTGCTGTCTCCTCACTTATTGCAGGGAGAGGCAGTCATGGCCCCAGCAAGGGCTTGGCACTCAGGGCTGCTCCCCTCACGCACAGGACCAGGGGAGAAGCGAGCGGGGGTGCAGGGGGCAGAGTGGACATCCCTGAAGGGATCCCGAGGGCAGCTGCCCTCCTGGGCCCCTGCAGCTGCGTGAGATCAGGCATGGGGGTTAGAAAGCTGGCAGAGGCAGAAAGACTGGGCGGCTTTGTTACCCCTACACACACACACACACACACACACACACACACACACACACACACACACCATGCTGAGCACCAGAGGTGCCTGAGGCTGAAGAAGACAGAGAGGCTTAAACATTGGAGGGGAGCCAGTCCTGCCTCTGGGGCTCTCAGTTTGAGGCCAAAGACACCACCCTGCTCTCTGGGCCCCAGCCTAAGGGAAGCTGGCCCAGCTCTTGGGAGTTCCTGGTCTGAGGGGGAGACATAACCTTGTATCCAGGAGCCCCTTGTTGGGAGGAGAGACAAAGAGGTCTGCTCTCAGGAGCCTTCAGTTGCAGGGGACAGATAGGTCTCTTCTCGCAGGGACCCTTAGTTGGAGGTGGGACACAGCCCTGCCTCCAGGGCCGTGTTCTGAGGGGAAGGCCAGACTTCTCTATGTAAGGTCCTCAGGGGAGCTGTAGGAAGGTGTGCCCTACAAATCATATCTTCGAAGCCAAAGTAGGGCTCAGCCTCAGAGGTTTCCCGGAGGAAGCCTAGGCCCTGGGGACCTGGCACGGACCCAGATCCCCACTTGGTCCCTGGAACCAGAAGCTGGGATGAGGTCACAAAGGGCCAGGCCACACCCGGCTCCAGCGGCACCTGGCCCCTCCTAGTGGACCCTGGTGGGGACCCCTCAGGAGCGAGGGAGGTGGCAAGCAGCATCCTCCCTCCAAAGATCTGGAGTACCCTGAAGACACCCAGCCCGGGCACAGGCCCTCCTGCCCGAAGGTCCTGGTTTTATCTTTCTGAGCCATTTCCCAAACCAAGAAAGAAACAGATTTGGGGACAGATGACCTGTGTGTAAAATCCCAGCTCAGCTGGGTGTGGTGGCGCATACCTGTAATCCCAGTACCTGGCAGACTGAGACAAGAAGATCACAGGTTCAAGGACAGCCTCAGCAACATAGCAACACCCTCAGTAACCTAATGAGACTCTGTTTATATATATATACCCTATTTATATATATATTTATATAATGTGTGTGCACGCACATATAGCCAGGTGTGGTAGTGCACACCTGTAATCCCAGTGCTTGGGAGGCTGAGACAGGAGGATTGCATGCTTGAGGACAGCCTTAGTAAGTAGTGAGACTCTCATCAATCTAGCAAGACCCTGATTCAAAATTAAAAAATAAAAACAGAGCCGGGCATGATGGTGCACACTTGTAATCCCAGCATTCGGGAGGCTGAGACCAGAGGATCTGGGTTCGCAGCCAGCCTCAGCTACCTAGTGAGGCACTCCGCAACTTAGTGAGACTTGGTTTCAAAATAAAGAATAAAAAATAGGGCTGGGGGTATAGCTCGGAGGTAGAATGCCCCTGAGTTCAATCCCCAGTACCGCAAAAAAAAAAAAAAAAAAAAAAAAATTTAGTGAGACAAAGTTTCAAAATAAAGAATAAAAAACTGAATTGGGAAGCCAGGAGTGGTGGCCCACGCTTGTAATCCCAGCATTTGGGAGGCTGAGACTGGAGGATCCAGGTTCACGGGCAGCCTCAGCTGCTTAGTGAGGCCTTCCACAACTTAGTGAGACCCTGTTTCAAAATAAAGTATAAAAAATAGGGCTGGGGTGTAGCTGAGAGGTAGAATGCCCCTGGGTTCAGTCCCCAGTACTGCAAAAGAAAAAGTGGGGACATTAACCGGGCATGGTAGCCTTATTATCCCAGTATTTAGGAGGCTGAGGCAGGAGGATTACAGGTTCGTGGACAGCCTCAGCTACTTAGTGAGACCCTGTTTCAAAATAAAGAAAATGAGGCTGGGGGTACAGCTCAGAGGTAGAATGCCCCTGGGTACCATCCCTAGTACCACAAAAAAGTGGGGACACTAGCACCCATCTGATGGAGTTGTGTGTTGGGGTCTCTTCCCAGGACCCTCGAAGGAAGGCAGGAAGACAGCCTCATCAACCTAGTGAGACCCTGTTTCACAATAAAAATAAAATAAGGCCGGGCGTGGTGGTGCACACTTGTAATCCCAGCATTCGGGAGGCTGAGACCAGAGGATCCGGGTTCGCAGCCAGCCTCAGCTACCTAGTGAGGCACTCCGCAACTTAGTGAGACTCGGTTTCAAAATAAAGAATACAAAATAGGGCTGAGAGTATAGCTCGGAGGTAGAATGCCATTGAGTTCAATCCCCAGTACCACAATAAATAAATAAATAAATAAATAAATAAATAAATAAATAAATAAAATAAAATAGGGCTGGGGGTATAGCTGAAAGGTAGAATGCCCCTACATTCAATCCTCAGTACCAAAAGAAAAATTAAAAATTAAAAAAAAAATCAAGCTGGGGGTGTAGCTTGGAGGTAAAACACCCCTGAGTTTAATCCCCAGTACCCCCCCACACACACACACACACAAAAGATGAAATTAAGAAAGAAGCCAGAGCTAGGCGTGGTGGTGCATGCTTGTAATCCCAGCATTTGGGAGGCTGAGACCGGAGGATCCAGATTGGTGGCCAGCCTCAGCTACCTAGTGAGGCCCTCTGCAACTTAGTGAGACCCTGTTTCAAAATAAAGAAGTAAAAATAGGGCTGAGGGTATAGCTTGGAGGTAGAATGCTCCTGAGTTCAATCCCCAGTACTGAAAAAAAAAAAAAAGAAAGAAAGAAGCCAGGCATGGTGGCACATGCCTCTTATCCCAGTACTTGGGAGGCTAAGACAGGAGGATCAGATATTCAAAGCCAGCAATGTAGCAAGACTCTCGGAAACCTAGTGAGACCCTGTTTTTCAAAATAAAAAATAAAATGGGTTGAGAGTGTAGCTCAGAGGTAAAATATCCCTGGGTTCAGTCCCTAGTACCACAAAAAACAAAAAAAAAAAAAAAAAGAAAGAAAGAAAGAACAAAAAGAGGGAGAGAGAGGAAGGAAGGAAGGAAGGAAGGAAGGAAGGAAGGAAGGAAGGAAGGAAGGAAGATGATAAGTGTTCCAGCTGGGTGTGTTGGGGCATGCCTGTAATTCCAGTAATTGGAGGCTGCGACAGGAGAATTGAAGGTTCAAGGACAGATTCAGCAAGTAGTGAGACTCTCTCATCAATCTAGCGAGACCTTGTTTCAAAATAAAAATAGGGCTGAGGTATAGTTCAGAGGTAGAATGTCCCTGGGTTCAATCTTCAGTACCACAAAAAAAAAAAAAAAAAAAAAGAAGGAAGGAAGAAAGAAAGAAATGCTCCCAAGGGCCCACCTCCAGGCTTTGCCCACCTGTAAGGCCAGGGAGGCTGGGAGGCTGAGCTAGTCAGAGATCCCTCTTGAGCCACACTGCAAACCTGCCCCTGGCCTTGCCTAATGAACACAATCTTCGTGGGGTCCCCCCTCCCAAACACCCACACGAAGGTCCCACACTCACAGCCACTCACACCACAATGACCCGACCCTGTCGACCATCTCCCACTGGCCCTGGGAATAGAAGTCAGGGTCCAGGACGTCCTGAGCCCCAGGCTCAGAAAGAGAAGGAAGTCAGAGTTCATTGCCAAGGAGACGGAACACAGACTTTGGAACAGATATTCCAGGTTTGAATCTCGACTCTACCATTTCCTTGACCCTCTCCCAGCCTCCACTTCCCCATCTGTGAGCCGGAGGCCATACTACCTGTGCAGGGGATGCCTGTTAGGCATAGGGAGGTAGCACATGCAGCACCATGCCTGCAGCACCATGCCCACAGCACCATGCCCGCAGCACCCCCCCACACACACAGTGGACAAGCACTTGTAGAAGGAGGGGCTGTTATGCTGAAGAAAAGGGCTGAGCTGTGAGCACATCTTCATCATGCCAGAGCCCAAGCTGGCTAATGTGGGCAGGATGTGAGCATCCTCAACCCAAGAGGAGCCGTGGTTTCTGTCCAGGGATAGGTGAGGTCCATGCCAGGCAGTGACCAGGTCTGATCAGAGGGGCACTGATATGGAGGGGCACACTCTACCACTCTCTACTCTGATCCCCCTCTAACCTGGCCTGGCCTGATTTCAGGCTATCCCTCATCGGGACACACACACACACACACACACACACACACACACACACCTGATTTCAGGCTATCCCTCATCGGGACACACACACACACACACACACACACACACACACGCAAATGTTTATCACAAAATCTTTTATTGAATTGGGTTGGGGACAGGAACAGGGAATGCACTGGGGGCCATACCCCATTTGGCAGAGGGGTGGGGTGTTGGCTCTGGCCCCGCCTCCTCCAGGGCACCTCAGGGTGAGGCCTGGCCCCCCAGGCCATGGCTGCGGCGTTGGACGCCAGGCTAAAGTGGAGTTGGGGTTGCATTTCCTGGTCCCGGCTGCAGGCTGGGCTGTAGTTCCCCCGAACGGCCACCAGAGGACAGCCGGCCCCCAGCACAGAGGAATTCTCGGTTGTTCAGGTGATGGCTTCTTAAAAAAATAAAAAACCAGAGGCTGGTGTGTTCCCCCTGCAAACCCGAGGGGGGCGGGCCCAGGGAAAAGTCTCTGGTTTCTATGATCTCTTCGATAGAAAATAAGCAAAAAATAATAACAAAATACGCGGTTTCTCTTTCTCCATTTCCCCCCCTCCAGGAACTGAGGTCAGAAATGGGGGTGTGGGATTGGGGATACCCTGGTATGGCCTAGATTTCAAGGTATGGGTCTCTCTTTTCCCCTTACCACCCATAAATAAATTTATAAATAAATAAATAAATAATAAATATACTTTCTTTGTATGTGCACATATATATAGATAAATCTTTCTCCCATATAGGCAACTAAGTGACTAACTTCTGACTCGAGCTCAGAAATTCAAAAGTAAAGTGACATGGCCAAGGACAAGTCTGGGGGAGGGGAAAGACCAAGGGCTTGGAATGGCACAGTAAAACTCCCAGCGTTCTGGAATCCAAAGCCAGCTAAGCCGTGGGACATTTCCAAGTGGAATCCTGACCACTGGGAACATTCTGGAATCAGGGAGCCAGCTGGGCCCCTGCAGGGATCTTGAACCGAATTCTGAAACACCCAATGTCCTAGAACTCCAGAACCAGCTGGGTCTTGGGGGTGCCGCGTGGGGGCTTGGAAACAAAGTCCTGGAGGACCTAGCATTCTGGAATTCTGTAGTGATCAGGCTGTGGGGTCACGGGGAGGGAACTAGACGTCACTGGGGGAGCGGGAGCGGAAGGGAATCTTGGAAGAGGAGCAGCAGCAGCAAATGGCCCACAGTACCTTCTGCACGTCCTGGTTGCGGAAGGCGTAGATGATGGGGTTGATCATGGAGTTGTAGGTGGCGGGGAGCAAGGTGAGATAGGTGTAGAGGGGTGGGGACTGGGCGTCACCCAGCAGGCAGTAGACGGTGAAGGGCAACCAGCAGGCAGCAAAGGCGCCAAGCACCACGGCCAGCGTGGCGATGCCCTTGCGGGTAGCCACGTAGTGGGAGGCAGGCAGCAGGTGCCGCTGGAGGGCAATCTGCTGGGCATGGCGGCAGACGATGCGGCAGATCTGGGCATAGAGCTGCAGCATGATGCCAAACACCATGAAGAAGGCAATGGCCAGGACCACCAGATGGTTCTTGGAGAGTGGAGAGACCACGCCACACGCGGTCAGGCCATCCAGGCAGTTCCAGGCCAGCACGGGCAGCAGCCCCAGGCCCAGGGCAGCCCCCCACACGAGGGCCAGCATCACATAGGTCCGAGTCACCGTTGTCTCCGAGTAGTAGGTGAGGGCGTTGTACAGGGAAAGGTAGCGGTCGACAGTGATGGCCAGTAGGCTGCCAATGCTGGCTGTAAAGGCCATCGCCAGCACGCCAACCAGCACCAGTCTCATCTCCGCCGAGCCGATGCAGAAGACAGCAGCAAAGTGCAGGACCAGGCCCAGGCCTGCCAGCAGGTCGGCCACAGCCAGGCTGCCCACCAGCAGGAACATGGGGGCGCGGAAGGCGGGAGTGCCCACGATGATGGCCACCACCAGCGCGTTCTCGCAGGACACCAGGGTGCCTGAGATGCAGAGCACCACATCCCAGGCCAGGGGCGAGGGCAGTGGTGCAGCTGGGCCAGTGGGCCCCTCTGCTGGGCCCACGCTGCTCACGTTCACGTTGCCTGAACCAGCCGAGAGCCAGGCCAGGGGGCTGCCTGCACCCCACACCATGGTACCTGCAGGAGAAAGGCCCTGTGAGGTGCCGGCAGGAGGGGTCTGGAAGGATGAGGTGCCCCTCAGGATACCCAATGGGGTCCCAATGCCTTTCCCCCACCCTGCCTGAGGGCTCTTCTCGGGGTACCTTTGTCCTCTCCGATGCCTCCAGATCTCTTTTTTCCTGGGCTCCCTGTTCTGAGTCTCTTCACCCTCCCTTTCAACCCTTTCGGTGGGGCAGGCCTCTTTCCCACGTGTGTAGAATAGGGAGAATCAGGTAAAGGACTCCCGGAGGTGAATGGGGGACCACAGGATTCAGGGGATGCCCGGAAAGGCTCAAGATTGGGGGAGGGAAACATCTTAGACTAAGGGCAGCTGGGCTTCCTTCCGTCAGGGAGGATGACTCGGTTTCTTGAGGCTCCCAGACCCCTCACGATTCTCAGCGCTGCCAGTCCCAGGCTCCGCCCCCAGAAAGCGCGTGAAGCTCCTGCCAGCCCCCACCCGACATTCCTTGGGTAACAACACCTGGAAATGCAGCCCCCCACACCCCCTCTCAGACTTACGTCCCTGCCCAGACCCCTCTTTCTGCCTGAACCCCTGGGTCTCTGTAAGAAATCCCCTGCTGGAAGTCTGGATCCCCGAGTCAGACCCCTCCTGCCTGGACACCTGGTTCTTGGGCCTAACTCCGCCTCTGGTCTGGATATCTGTTTCACCTACAGATGCTCAGACGCCAGGGTCCCTACCCCAGACGCCTCCTGCCGGCCTGACCTCAGATGACCGCCTGTCCCTCCAGGGCCTCGGGTCCCTGCAGGATGCTCACCCTTCACTGGGTCACCCAATTGACCGCTCCAGCACCCGAACACTTTGGGCCCCGCCTGCTGCCCCAGAATCTGCTAACCCAGAATCCCAGCCTTGACCTCCGACCCTAGTCAGCCGCAGGGAGCCTTCCGCCGGCCCAGAGCCCCAGCATCCTGCGTGCCCTCCCGGACGCCTGGTGCCCGCGGCAGGGCCCGCTACTCACCGCTCAGGACCGGGCGCGGCCGGGCCGCGGGGAGGTTCCGCTCGGGTCCTGGCAGCGCAAGGTGTGCGGGGACCCCGAGAAGCCCCCGCGGCCGCGGGAGAAGCGGCGTGAGTCACCCCGCCCCGCCCCGCCCCCGGCCACCGGTTCACTGACGTCAGCAGCCCGCCGGGCCAATGGGCGCGGCGCGCTGGAGCGCAGCGCGCCTTGCGCGGCATAGTAATGAGGCCTCGCGCCGCCCGCTCCCCCATTCATAAAAAGCGACCGTGGCCGCGGCCCCGCCCCCTCCCGATTGGGCCGCTCCGTCCTTGACGCGGCGCCCTCTGCGGGCCGGGGGATCCGGGGGCGCGAGTGGGAAGCTTGAGAGGAGTGTGGCTGGGGGAGCGGAAAGAGCACCCGCATAGGCTGTGGGATGATGGGACCCTTGGGTGGCAGGAACAAGATGACAAGCCAGGTGACAGAGACAGTGATGGTGAGGATGACGGGGTTGCCGAGGATAGGGCCCTGAGGTGACGGCGGCAGGAGCACGAGGGCGCAGGGAAGTGGGTGGCAGTGACGACAGGGCATGGTGACAGGATCTTGGAGGATGGTGGCCACGGGACGCTGACGGTAGAGGAGGGAGAGTAGAAGCCCCAGGACGACCCTAGCAGTGTCAGGGTGACTGCAGCAGGACCAGATTCGGGAATATCAGGGTGGCAGAGGTGGTGGTAAGGGAGATGGCGTATCCAGGTGGAGGGACTTCAGGTCACCATGAAGCGCTGAGGCATAAGCAATGAGGGTTGTAGGGTCCTGGAATGGAGACACCAGGTGATTGTGGAGAGTGGACCCCAGGGTGAGGGGACCAGGGTGAAGGGCTGATAGACAGTGACCCGTCAGGTAAGTTGCTGCCAAGACAGGCCTCGTGATGCTGGGGCTAGGATAAGGAGCTGGGTGACGTCATTCGTCTCGCCCAATAGCAGGCTGGCAGCATGGGAGAGTGGGCCTGGCAAGATTTCAAAACCTGAATTATTTATTCAAGGATCTGGAAAGCTGGGGGGTGGGGGGATACTTCCCCGAAGCAGCAGGAGATGGGGAGCCGGGAAGAACTTGGAAGCAGAAGAGCAGGCAGCTCAGTCCTGGGGCAGGGCAGGTCCCTCTCGGCCTCCCCTCTTAGGCATCCTGGTGAGGTGGGACCGGAGTAAGAGCTCCCCCTTGCCTAACCCCGCCTGCCCCTTATCCCAGGGAGCCACCCCAGTAGATTTCCCTAGATGTGACCCCTGTGGCCAGTCCTGGAGGAGCTGTCTGACTGCCCCTCCTCCCTGTCTCCGGCTCTGATCCCCACCAGAATCATCTAGGCCTGCAGGAGGGAGATGGTGAGGGAAGGATCAGGTTAGGTTTGAGGACCCAGGTACCAGGCCCCGGCTGACCCCTTCCCATAGGGGCCACTGCAGCTGTCACACTCAGGATCCACTGGGCAGGTTTTGGGTTTGAGTGTGGGTGGGGGAAGGCCAAGAAGCAGGAGCACAGGGAGAGGAGAGGATGGGCTGGGGAGGATGATTCCAGGTTGGACGCGGGATTTTGGGGTGCTCAGTGGTGGAGGTGGTTAGGAGTAGACTAGGTTCAAATCCCAATTCTTCCATTTCCTAGCTGTGTGACTTTGAAGAGTTTCTCGGGCTCTCTGTGCTTGGGATATTAGTACCTACCTCATAGGATTGTTGAGAGGGGCCCTGCATGGTGTTAGCACTGGCTATGTCTTGGTTGCCAGTGTTATATCAGACCAATGGAGGACATCAGGGAGGCACAGTGTGCAGGGGGAACTGAGGGTTTAGGGGTAGATGATGTCAGCCAGGGGAGGAGCAGAGAGTGAGTAGGGGCCTCAGCGATCTCTGCCTGTGAAGGCCCAGACTCTGCGTGAGGGTGTTCCTGCCCCAGGGCCTTCGCACTGGCTGTCCCCCTGCCTAGACCTTTTGGCTTCCTCTAGATCTCTGCTTCCTAGCCACTTCTTTCAAAATAGGCTTCTCTGACCTCTGACTCTTCTCCCCACCTCCCCTTCTTTATTTTTATTATAATAATAATAATATTATTATACATACTATTAATATATATAATATATAACATATATTATATATATTATTATTATATATAGTGTGGCACTAGGGATTGAAACCAGGGATGCTCTACCTTTGAGCTACATCCCCAGCCCTATTTTGCTTTTTTTTTTTTTTTTTTTTTTTTTTTTTTTTTTTTTTTT
>PVLC010022710.1:0-10284 GCA_004027655.1 Graphiurus murinus
AAAAAAAAAAAAAAAAAAAAAAAAAAAAAAAAACAGAGAAGGTGCACATTGTTTGTTTAATCTGTTGATTGGGAATGCAATTTATTGCAATGTAGCTAAAATCATGAAAGGTCAAATCAACCTCAAATGTGGATGCCATATACAATTTATATTTTTGACACTGAGTATATGATAGAAATTAAACATGACATTTCAATCCTAAATTATCCACAGAAAAATTTCTCCAACATTGTGTTAGTATGTTATGAGCCTTCATGTGTGATATGGTGTGACAATTTTTTAAAAAATCAAGTATAGAGTGAAATCAATGGTAACTTAGGAGGAAAGTGGATGAAGGATGGCTGGGGGCACAGGAAGCTGATTATTTCTTCTATAAGTATGATGGTTAGTCATATTACATCAGTATGTTAATGTCGATATCTACCCATGTTTCTCATCTCCAACATTTTTGGGATGCTGGACATCTTGAGAGGAACAAAGGTGAATAAGATACAGTTTCTGCCATGAATCAGCTGGTGGTGTGGCAGGGGGGTGAAATTAAACATTTTTAATTGTACTCTCCTACTCTCCTATTCATCTTCCTACTTTCCTTGCCAAGAGATCACTGATTTTGTAGTGTGTGTGTGTATGTGGTGTGTGTGTGTGTGTGTGTGTGTGTAGGATATATCAGGATTGGCTTTAAACTAGTGCTACTAAATTCTTTTTTTAAATAAAAACAAATACTTTAATTTCATTTTTATCTGGAAAAATACAAGTTTAAAATGAAACAACTAATATTTCAACATGTCATCAAATGTCATTTTTGGTGGTATTATGCTTATTCAAATGTGAAGATACAGCACCCTTATAAATTTCTGGAATCAAAGATCTACTGCAGATGAAAACTGTTATAAAACATCAGCTCTTTAAATATTCCATGTTTGCGCTTTGCTTTTATATGGAATATTTTATAGAAGCATTATGAAATAAGGCAAACTTTTAGAAATTCAATTATAAAATTTTAGAGAAAAGTGGTAAGTCCTAATTTTTATGGGGAGTCACTGCAGAGCACTGCTTTGAGCCCAGGTTCTGCAGAGTAGAAGCTACCTTCTGTAGCCCCAGAACGATCATCAACAAAACAGCTGTTTCCAATTAGCATCAACAGAAAAGGATTTAAAAAACAAATACTTCTATAGTGCAGTAAAAGTGTCATCTTTTAAATTTGCATTATGAAAATAAGTCTGTACACCAAGTAATGTATGTTTAATGAATAGAAATCATGTAAATTTGGTTGTAGCATCTGAAGTTGGCTCTGGCATATATATATATATATATATATATATATATATATATATATATATATATATATATTTTTTTTTTTTTTTTTTTTTTTTTTTTTTTTTTTTTTTTTTTTTTTGGCGGTACTGGGGATTGAACTCAGGGGCATTCTACCTCCAAGCTATACCCCCATCCCTATTTTTTATTCTTTATTTTGAAACAGGGTCTCACTAAGTCGAGGAGTGCCTCACTAGGTAGCTGAGGCTGGCCTCGAACCCAGATCCTCCGGTCTCAGCCTCCCGAGTGCTGGGATTACAAGTGTGAGCCACCACGCCCGGTTTAGGATCCTTTCTTAAAAATGAATTTGGCTGGTTGGGGCTGTAGAAAGTCTTTCTCTACAATTTTTCTTGAGTTCTAGCATCACCACGTTTCCTTGTAGATTAAACTGGGGCTTGTCTTGCATGTGTCAAATGGCTCACGCCGCAAAGATTTAGAGAACACCTGAAATTTGTCCAACAATTTAGTTTCACATACTTTATTACGTAGCAACCTGATTTGTTCTCCCCCCCCCTTTTTTTTTTGCTTTTTGTTTTGTTTTGAGAAAAAGTGGTTTTAACAGAAATGTCCATCCATGTATTGTCTGAGGAATTTCTGGTACAAAATCTCCTGGGGACAGAAAGTGCTGATCATTAGAAATGGTCACAAGTGTAAAATATCCTTTTTGTCACAGGAATAGCTACACATTTATGTAGATTGTAGGGCTTCTTTCTTGTTTGGTATCTACTCCCTTTGTGAGTAATAATATCTTTTCACTACAGTCTCTACATCTATTTCCGGTACTCACATAATTATGCATTTCTTTTTTCCCCCAGCAGAAACCTCTTTAATCACAAGGTTCAATCTTTGAAAAGTATTTTTTTGAAAACTTTCAGCACTTGGCCAGCAAATATTCCCCTCACAAAGGCAAATTAATTAGGTCATGCACTTTGTAGTGCATTTGTGTGTGTGTGGTATTGGGGATTGAACCCAGGGGCATTCTATCTTTGAGCTACACCCCCAGCCCTATTTTATTCTTTTGAAACAGGGTCTTATTAAATTGCAGAGGGCCTAAGTTGCCGAGGCTGGCCATGAACCTGTGATCTTCGAACCTGTGATCTTCCTGTCTCAGCCTCCCAAGTACTGGAATTTCAAGCGTGTGTGCCACCACACCCGGCTATTAAAATGCATTTTGCCAAGGGACTTATACCATTAAGTTTGCTTGCTATGTATTTGAGATACTAATATGAAATACTTCTACACTCATCTCTATTACATATTTTAGAACTGAGTCTATTAATAGATCAGCAACACATAAATTTAATCTTTACAATTTTATGTTCTTATATATATTGACTTATATTTTTCTTCACTTAAATGCCCTAGGAATAGGAAACATTTTTTAGAATGTGAGGTGCAAAAGTACTCCATCAGTGCTTTACAAACTTGAGCAGGCTTCAGAATTATCTGGGGTGTTGTTTGAAAGGCAGATTCTGGGTCTTGTCCCTGAGGCAGGTGTAGTGGGGACATTTTGAGAAATGGTGCCTGTAAGGAGGTGGGTGTTATACAATTCCAGTCTCATAGAAACATAAAATGTGTGAATCTGAATGGTAGAACATGTGTCATTATTTACATTTTTGCCTCAGATTATCACCTTTTAATGCTACTCCATGGATCAATTTGGAAAAAGTAAGACTTGATTCCCTCTGAAAGATCAAAAAACCACGGGAGAAATCCTGATGGTTTCCTCATAATTGATCTTTGGGCTTTTGTGCGACCTGTGGCTAATTTTATACTCTCCTTTTTATGTTTTTAAATTTACCATGGGGGATATATTGCCATCAGTTTCCTTGAAATTTTATGTGGGGTGTACAAAGAGTAACAGGAGGCCAGTACGTATGAATCACTGCAATTTTCTGTTAAGAATTGTTTTTACTAAGGAAACACATGGAAATGGCTTAGTAAAACCAAGAGGTTCTAAAGGTCTTATCATGAAAATAGTCCTATGGCTTGTCTTCTTTTAATCTGTTGTTCCACGGGGGACAAGTGCATTTCTTCCTCGTGATGTTTCCTTCTGGTGAGGAGCTTCAGGGTCCTTTCCACATTAAAATTTTTCCCTAGTTTCTCAAGTGAATGCATGCATTAATGTATAATTATTAAAGGGCTCTAATAATGTGACAATCCTAACAGTCCTCTGCACCACCTCTTCCAGTTCTTCAGAGCAGTAACTTTGAGTTTCTTGTCTCAAGTAACTATTATTTTGTATATCATATGGCAACTTCTCGATATGATAGATTAGGATTTAACCTTTATACCACCACTATTCTCTTTTCCTCTAATATTGTCCTCAAATAGCGATCATATTTGGGGGTCAGGCAGCCATCACGTTATGCATTGAGAAAAAACAGCATTTTGTTTTTAACTTTGTCTTTTGTATTTTCCCCCCTCAAATGAATGATTGCCCAATCCCCTCCCCTTATCAATCCTGTGTGTACATTTGCTTTATCTTCAATAAATATTTCTTTCCAAATGCTCCAGAACTGTCAACAACCTATTAATATTTTTACTGTTTGCTTTTTAAGCCAAATAGAAACACAGCTGGAATATTGCATGTATTGAATCATATTTCCTAAATCCCAGGTTATCTTTTTGGTTTATTTATTTCTTCGTTTTGCTGGAGCATTTTCTCCAGTAGCTTTCCAAGTAAAGATACATAAAGAAGACTCTTGAGTCGTTGTCTTTAATTATTTAGCTGAGTATAGACTTAGAGCTTTCTTCTTAGAATTTTAAAGGCATAGCTTCATTCTTTTCAATTTTCTTTGTTTTTATATCTCTCTCCTTCCTTAAAGGCATTTTAAACTTGGTCTACAACCAAAATCAAACCTTACCCCCAAATCCTGCTACCTTCAACTTTAAAATACAGCCCAAATCATTTTCTCACTATGCCCAGCTCTCTGGTTCAAGCTACCATTTTTTTCTCACCCTGAACTTCTAACTAGTCTTCCTGTTTTTATATTTTAAAAACGTTTATTTCAAATATCCTATGTGTAGCTTCTTTTTTTATGTGTGGTACTGGGGTTTGAACTCAGGGGTGTTCTACCTCTGACCTACACCCGCAGTCCTATTTTTTTAAAAACAGGATTTCACTAAGATGTTGAGGCTGGCATCAAACCTGTGATCCTCCTGTCTCAGCCTCTTAAGTAGTAGGATTATAGGAATGTACCACGACACCTGGCTTTATGTGTAGCTTTATATGTATTTCTTGCTATGTAAAATGTATGAAGATTTTACACATATAATCACAAACATATGGAATTGCTTTGTTTTTAGCATTCATCGTTCCTGGGCAGCTAGCAGCTTCTTACTACAAACACCTGGGACTCTACCTAGCAGCTGGAGAGTATTCAGCCCACATGTAGGGGAGGGAGCAGACAACCCCAGGGTTCTCAATTTACTGGTTCCTTGTCTGAGTAAAAAGAATTTTGTTCAGAGGTATGATGTGTATAAAATAACTCATAGTAGTTCCTATTTTGATCTAATAGTCTTTTAACAGCTGAGTTCTAGCTCTTTTGTTTATAATCCATTTCTATACTTCTGACTAATCTCTATAGGCCCTGGTGTCAACTCATACTACCCAGGGGCTCTGCCTGGCCTTGGAGAACAGTCACTGAGACAATTATAGCAAGAAATGTTTCCTAAATGGCATGTAATATAACCTATATGAATAAAAACACACTGCTTAAAAGTAATTATCCACAGATCTAAAGTCAACATAAATTTTTTTTTTTGTGGTGTTAGGGATTGAACCCAGGAGCATTCTACCACTGAGCTACACCCCCAGCCCTTTTTATTTGTTTTGAAACAGGGTCTTGCTAGGTTTCTAAGAGTTTTGCTACATTGCGGAGGCTGTCCTTGAACCTGCAATCCTCCCGTCTCAGTCTCCCAAATACTGGGATTTTAGGTGTGTGCCACCACGCCTGGCATGAGTCTTTTATTTCTAATGTAAATATACATATTTCTTTTTAGAGAGAGGGAGAACAACTTGAAATAAATCAGAAAATATCTTCAAATTAGTCATTCTTCTCATATACTTCAAATTTGTACTTAATGCCCTTCTCCTCCTGGATCTCAGGAAGAACACCTGGATATCTGTGAAAAAAAAAAAAAGGTTGTATAACTAAACAATGTAAATGCTGAAAACAGTTTCTGTGACTTGGTTAAAAGGCATCAACAATGCATAGCGCTAGTAAATTTTTCCTTCACAATGGTGGTAAGCTGCTATTCAGGTAGGCAAATATTAGGCAAATATACTACAGACACAAATAGTAAGAAAAAATTACAAACTATGTAAAATTAGAAAATGAAAAATACAATTTTTTACCACCTTAGCAGTTTCTCTTGTATCTTTCTACTGTATCACCAAGATAATGTGAAAATTTATAAGAACTTTTTGTTAAGTCTTACGTTGATATCACATTCACGTGTAAGCAAAAGAAAAAGAAAATACAACATATAGCTGTTTGGAGAACTTAAGTTATATATGCCCAGCATGGTAACAGGTTCTCTATTTCCATTCATTCGATGGATGCCACACGACTCTTTAATTCCCCAACATGTGGCATACTGCAGTTGCTTGGCTAGAATCACAGCAAACCTGATCTCTCCTGTTCTCTCTTGCTTAGGTCTCTGCTCCCTCCAGCTTCCCATTCAAAACCCAGGTTTTCTACTGGACTGCTCTGACCACTCAGTCTCCAATGAACATTCCCATGTCACTCCAGATCTTGTGGTACTGCTTCAGTATCATGTGGGCTGCACCCCAGTTCACTTGAGTGGGAATCAGGAGCAGCTCTTTTAATCACACTGTATTTACCTCGGCTTCTGCTGTGTGACCTGTATCTGGACAGGGTTGACAATAAGAAGTTTTCATCATTGTAAAGCATTCAGCTTTATATCTTGACACATTAAATGTTCCAAAAATGCTACCTATTGTTACTGGTTTGTTCTGTACCCCTAACTATTTTCTAAACCCATTGTAGGCAAGGATAATATAGGGAAACTTTTTAATCTCTTACACAACACATTGCTGTACAAAAATAGCCATTAATTTCTGTTGACTAATTGAGATTATGCCATTTTGATAAAAATACTTAGAGACAGGAAGTAACAATAGCGTAACAATGTGTAAGAAAAAGATGTTTTCTTTGAAATAACTTAAGCTATGCTTCTGTTTATCAACCATGTTCTAAACTATGGCTGTTCCACTGCTTCAGTAGTAGTGCAGCCGTTTTTGCTTTTTTTAAAGAAATAATTTTAAACCATAATTTTAGTTTCTTTGGAATGAGTCATGAAAAGTAACATTTACATATTTCTTTTGTGTGCACAATTCTCAGGAGTGTCAAGATTGACAGTTAATAAGACAAAAGCAAAGTATTAAGTTCTTTCTAAAAGTATGAATAACAACTTAGAAAGATTATGCTATTGGCTGAATATGATCAGTGGCCATGGCATTAATGTTAATCTCTGTAAAACTAAAATTTAACTGTTTTAAGTTTTTATTTCTCTAATATCTTTAATATTAGTTTTTTTTTTTTTTTTTTTTTTTTTTTTAGTAATGGATGTAATTCAATTCTAAGCTTTTCTAAAGAACAAACTGTCTGTGAGCCACACTTGGCCTCTGAGTTCAAATCTGACAGGATTTGGGAAGACCACCTGGTTTGTTAAGAACCACTCAGAGACTTCCCTTAGAATCTTTGAGTGTTGAGAAAGCCAATGAGCACAAATAAACATCAGATCAGAAATGACAAAGAACCACGAGAACAAGCCAGAGACGATTTGATGGAAGTCTAAGAGGTAAAATGGAATTCTTGAAACAGCCATAAAAAACAAATTGCAACTAAAATAAAACCAAGACTCTATAGGAAGCACAGGCTCTCGAGGAAAAGGATGTAAAAGTAATGTGGACAAAGACACCAACATTCCAGACAGTCAGGAAGTGGGGTCAGAGGAGGAGATATTGGTCCATCCAAAATCTACTTCAAGCTGTCCATTGATAAGGGGTACTTGTCCTTCCTCTGGAGCCAATTATTGCCTCTGTCTTGTTGCAGATGTGGTTTGTCCCCCAAGGGTTCATGTGCTGGAGGCTTGGTCCTTGGTATGATGTTATGAGGCAGTTGTGGACCTTTCAGAGGTAGGGCCTTATGAGAGCACTTTCACAGGTGCTCTCTTGTCCTTGGGTTACCATCTGTCATGAGGTCCTCACCAGTGCCAACCTGACACTAGTGATATGCCTTTGAACTTCCAGAACTGTGAGCCAAATAAACCTCTTTTCTAAAGTTAGCCTGCCTCAGGTATTTTGTTATAGTAATGAAAAAGGATTAAGGTCCCTTTTGGTCTTTACCTCTTTCAGTAGGTGGTCACATGAAAGGCTGTTAAACTAGAAGGAAAAGTCTGTTTGGAGCTCATTAAACAGAAAATTGCTATATAAAACATTTGGACCTGCTGTTTGGTTGGGGCCTTCAGTGACAGTTTGAGGTAGGGAGATTTCTTCCAAGCATGATGAATAAGAAAAGAGCCTTGTAGGACAGGCTGGCATGGTGCTGTTGAAAGAATAACTGCACAGACAATGACCTATGGGGGAAAAGGCAGACTATTTTGTTAATATAACTTCTGCTTTTAGGCTTCTACAATTTGCAGCTTCATCTTCTTTTTAATTTTATTGTCTTATTGCCTCAGAATAGTTCTCTTTCAACTTTATTTCTTTATACTAGGGCCTTTAAAAAACACACAGAAATATGGTGTTAATAAATATACTGTGTTTGAATTGAAACCTATCTAAACACAAGAGGACTACTGACAGGGAACAATGATAGTTCCCAATGAGTTGGAAAGAAAGTTCTAGAATTGAGTAATATTACCAACTTCCATATTTACTTTCCAGAGGTTTCCTTTTTCTTTACTTAATGAAAGAGTAACCTACTCTAGGTCTCCCCTTAGAGAATTCCCTCCATTCCAAATTAAGGAGGCTGTTGTAAGTTAGTGTGGGCCTGAAAGTACAGATGATCATTAAATGCTGCAATGGAAGAAAATAAATTTTATTTTTTTCACGGTCTTGTTTAAATGTCCATTTTAGAGCTATTTCATTGCTTTTATTTCAAGTCACTCACCATTAAAATTTTCTAAGACATTCACAAAATGTCTAGAAAAGTATTTAGAAGAAAAACAGAGAATACCTCCCAACTCATTCTGTGAAGTCAGTATTATCCTATACTAAAACCAGATGGAAACATTAAAAAGCAAAACAGAAAAAACAAAAACAAAAACCCAGAACTATAGACCAATATCTCTTATGATTACAAATGTAATCAATAAGCCTCAATAAAATACTAGCAAACTGAATCTAGCAACATATCAGACATATATAAGACATACACACAATGATCAAATGGAACTTATCCCAGAAATGCAAGATTAGTTTAACATGAAAAATCAATGTAATATACCATATTAATAGCATATTACAGTATGCATTAGTGTAAAAGACAAAAAGCACATGATGATTTTGATAGACTCAGAAAATCATGCAGTAAAATCTATCATCCCTCTGTTATAAAAATACTCTACAAACTAAATAGAAGGGATCTTCTTCAATGTGATAAAGGACATGCATGACAAACCCAAAGGCAACATTCTCAGTGGTAGAGGACTGAATGCTTCCCTTCTAAGATCAGGAACCAGACAAGGAAGTATATCTGTTCTTCTCACTTTCTAGTCAACACTGTAGTGGAGGTTCTAGGCAGTGCAATTAGGCAAAAAAAAAAATAAATAAATAAAAAAAAATAAAAAAATCCAGGCTAAGAAAGGAGGAAGTAAAATTATATTTACAGATGAGTTTATACTATATTAGGTCAATAAACTCAAGTCACTTGTATTTCTAAACACTAGTAATGGACAATCTAAAATAAAATTTAGAAAACAATATCATTTATAGTGGCATAAAGAGAATAAAATACTTGATAAATTTAACAAAGTATGAGGCATATACTAAAAGCTTTACTGAAAGGTTAATTCTTTAATTAGAGGACTTAAATAAGTGGAAAGATATCATATGCTCAAGGTTTGGGGGACTGAATATTGTTAAGATACTAATACCCTTCAGCAATAATACCTATCTGCTTGCTTTTTGGCAAAAACGGACACATTGTAAAATTCATATAGAAATGCAAGGGACCCAGAAGAACCAAAGCAATCTTAAAAAAGAACAAAGAAGACTGACATTTCTTGATTTAAAAGTAAATAATCAAGATGGTGTAGTACTGGCATAAAGATATACATGCAGATCAATGGGAGAGAACTGAGAGCCCAGAAAAAAACCCTCTTGTAGTTATAGTTACTTGATATTGTGGTAATGACTGCACAGTACTGTAAATATACTAATATAATACTGTACTATACTAATGCTACTGAATTATAAATTTTCAATAAGTGAATGTTAGAATATGTGAATGATATTTCAGCAAAGAGTCTACATTTTTCTTTTCTAAAAGTCAGAAAACCAGCATGGTATTTATCAAGGATCTTGATGTTCTGACTGAGAGCATTAAGACTTGGAAAGCTGCCAGGTGTGGCACATGCTTGTAATCCCAGCATTCGGGAGTCTGAGACCGGAGGATCCGGATTTGAGGCCAGCCTCAGCTACCTAATGAGGCACTCCGCAACTTAGTGAGACTCGGTTTCAAAAATAAAGAATAAAAAATAGGGCTGGGGTTATAGCTTGGAGGTAGAACGCCCCTGAGTTCAATCCCCAGTACTGAAAAAAAAAAAAAAACACACACACACACAAAAAAACAAAACAAAACAAAAAAAACTTGGAAAGCTATTCAAATGAAGCTGATTCACACAGTAGTCTATTCTTGTTGTTAATAACAAAGAGAAAGGTAAGAAGTGAGGGAAAGCTGAGGTCAATATTCACATAAGGTAGCAGGGCGTGGTGGT
>PVLC010022710.1:10384-26464 GCA_004027655.1 Graphiurus murinus
TAACGTGAGAAGAATCTAAGCAGAAGAGAAAATATATCATGTATGGCAAAGTAACACAATTGATTTTTATGTGAATATATGTAAAATCATCAAATGTGATTTTTCTAAGTCATGTTTGGAACTTAAGCAAAAGCCTGTACTTCAGCTGCTTAGAGTTCTCGGAATTTCAGTTTTCATTAGAATTAAGAGCTCAAGAAAATCACTTTAAGACTATTATCCTAAAGTTTGGCCATCCATTTATTCAGACTTGGCTCTGAATGTTCCTCTAGGGGACATTTCCAAAACAAACTCACACTCAAAAGATAATTACTAGATACAATTGAGAATATTTGAAAGAATTTTAAATCAGCTACAAGCTGATTTAAAAGTGATGATATAATTAATCTTTTTCTTTTACTCTATAGACAATAGCTGAAAAATATGTTTTAAACTAAAAATGTTATAAGTTTTCAAAATTAGGCAGCCTCATGCTGGAGTCACAACTACATAGTGAAGCCAGTGTAATTTCTCTCCATCTCCACCACTGCTTCCACCTTAACACGAGTCCCCTCATCTTTCACTTGAGTTACTACAACTAACTAGTCTCCCTGCTTCACTCCGGTTCCCAACCAGTCGTTTCCCCGTAAAGCAGCTAGAATAATGTCACTCTTTTAAGAACCCTCTAGTCCTGTACTCAAGTGTGACCTACTGGCCCTCCCTTGCTCACAATGGCCTGCAGGCTCAGGGCATAGATCAACCTCATTCCTGCCTCAGCTTCCACACTAGCTACTTCTGGATCCTGGGATCCTCTTCCTGCTATTGTATGGCTAACTTCTTGACACTTAGATCTCAATACAGATGTCACTCTTCTGACAGGATATGCAACACATTTACATAAACACGTTTAGACCAGCTTTTAGCACATTTTTTTCTTGGACTACACAGTGTCTACACCACAGCACACGATGTTTCAGTTCTTCCTGTAGTATTTCTTTTGATACCTGTCATTTGTCACCCTTTCCTCCTACTAGAAATAATGTAATCTCCAGGAGGGCAGCAATGTCATCAGGCCTAGTTGACATTATTTCTCCAATGCTTAGTACATATCTGATTCTCCTAGGATGAACTAATGACCACTCTAGTTATAGATTTTTCTAAAATCATCAAAACTTTAAAACTTCCAAGTCTGTTGAAGCAGATTTCCATAAAGAACTATAAAATCATGAAACAAACTGCTACTCTGAAATCAGCCTAAAAAAAAAGTTCTGTCTATAGTTTTTAAGTGTGAAGTCCAAAAGTGCTTCAGTTTAATTAATACCTTTATACTTACTCTGGAAGAAGCTTATATTTTTCCAAATCAATTTCTGGAAAAAATGTGTCACTTTCAAATTCCTGCATGATCCTTGTCACAAACAGTTTAAGATGGCCTGGTTTATTCATGGCTTCCTTTGAAACAAGACAAAAGGCATCAATTTCCTTAATCTGTGTCAAAAGACAGAAACTCTAAGATTTTCATTTTAATTAAACTTTATACTTATTACTGCTAAAGCATATTAAGTAAATAGTCTATTCTAAATTCGGGGCCCTACAAACTGTGCCTTAATTCCTTGAGAACGGCACTAATTATTATCAATAATTTTGAAAATATATTTTGCCGACTAGTTTGCTTATGAGAGCCAACTTTTAATTTAAACATTCACTTTGGTTGAAAAACTTACATATATATGTATAGATAAGATACTAAATTCTCGTGAGATCTTTTTTTTTTTTTTTTGCGGTACTGGGGATTGAACTCAGAGGCATTCTACCTCCGAGCTATACCCCCAGCCCTATTTTTTATTTTTTATTTTGAAACCGAGTCTCACTAAGTTGCGGAGTGCCTCACTAGGTAGCTGAGGCTGGCCGCGAACCCGGATCCTCCGGTTTCAGCCTCCCGAATGCTGGGATTACAAGCGTGCGCCACCACGCCCGGCTGTGAGATCTTTTTTTTGTTTGTTTTTTTGTGGCACTGGGGATTGAACTAAGGGCATTCTATCTCCGAGCTACACCCCCGGTCCTATTTTTTATTCTTTATTGAAGCAGGTCTCACTAAGTTGTGGAGAGCCTCACTAAGTAGCTGAGGCTGGCTGAGAACCCAAATCCTCTGGTCTCAGCCTCCCTATACTGGTATTACAAGCATATGCCACCACACCCGGCTAAAACACTCAAGGAGCAGGGTATGGTGGCATAAGTTTGTAATCTCAGTACTTGGAAGGCTGAAAAAGAGGATCTGGGTTCCTCAGTGTTCGGGTTCTGGTTCATGGCCTTGAAGCCCTTGGCAACTTAGTGAGACCCTGTTTCAAAATAAAGAATAAAAAATAGGACTGGGGGTGTAGCTCGGAGGTAGAATGCCCCTGGGTTCCATCCCTAGTATCGCCAAAAAAAAAAATAAAAACAAAAACAAAAACAAAAAATCCTCTCAGGATATACTTATAAAATTTAGTAATGCTTTCTTTTCTCAGTAGGTAGGTAATTTATTCTACTTCCTGTTATGGTTAGCCTTTTTTGTTAATTACTTTTCTAACTATGGCCTATAGTTCTGTTGACAGTTTCTACAGAAAAAACTGCCCTGGAACAAATATCTTAAAATTTTTATAGAAACTATGGATCCTTACTGCAGATCCAAGAAAGCAATTATAACTCTTGATTCTCAAATATGTATTAGATAAAAGGAAATATATTTACACATATATACACGTGTATAAAATTCCAGGTGTTAGTTATCCTTAAAATTCCAAATAAGGGCATAGAACAAATTTTACGTTTTATTTTTAATACTTCAGCTTATATTAAATCATTTACTATCTTTACTACAGCAAATAAATATTCTACTTTTTACTGTACTAAAAATCAGAAAAATTGAACAGGATGAATTATAGCAGCATTTGAAATTCTAAATCAAAGTTGAGGGTATAAGGCAAAACATCTGTGAAGGGCCAGGTAGTAAATATTTTAGGGTTTGACAATAATAGAGGTTCTTATTTTTGCAGGCAAAAGCAGCCATACACAACACTAAACAAATGAGTGTGGCTATGTTTCAATGAAATTTCGTTTATGTGTCCCATGGGAAGATAAGCCTGAATGACCCACGAACTACTATAAGGTAGGTGAATAATGCAAAACTATTACCTGCAAGTTTTATGTCCTTATTATAAACAAGTCATATAAATGCATTTAAGCACTTATAGTGTTTAATCAAAGAATACATCTTCATGAATATGGTGCTGAATCATTTAAAATCTGATAGGTGCTGAACAAACTAAAGACCTTGTTTTTTAGAACAAATTCAATAGTGGGTGAAAAGATTAAAGAGAAATGTCCATTTTTCCCCTATTACAAATTGGGAAAAATAAGAGGTTGTAGAAACAGAAACATAAGAAATTGAGAGTTTTTATAATCCCATGTAGGATCCTGGAATACCTCTTCCTCTGCAAATAATTTCAGTGAACATATTTTACCATAAGCCCAAAAGCTATGGACTGATTTCTTCTTCCTTATAATATTAATCTTTCATTAGTATTTTAAAGGAGTTACAGAATTCTATTTTTATCCTCAAATTTTCTTAAAGTTGGAAGTCACTTGGTATCAGGAGAAAAGAATGTCTAACACACTGTTTTCCCTTATGATATGAAATCATATAACTCTTCTTCTATGCCCTCACATTACATGAAAATCGAAGAGGAAAAGCTTTCTGCTTTTAACAAATTCATATATATCCAGTTAGTTTAGGCCAGCTGAGCGCCCCACTTTTCTCAGTAAGATGTATCTATCCCAGAAGAAATGGGGATCATTGCATATGTCAGGCACACGTGGGGAGTAGAAAACAATACAATGCAAGTATGATTCTCAGGAAGATATCTGAACAGTTTTTTATTTATTAATTTATTTTTTGTGGTATTGGGGATGGAACCCAGGGGCATTCTACCTCTAAATGACACCCCCAGCCCTATTTTTTATTCTTTATTTTTAAATAGGGTCTCCCTTGTGGAGGGCCTCACTAAGTAGCTGAGGCTGGCTGCGAACCTAGATCCTCCGGTCTCAGCCTCCCAAGTACTGGGATTACAAGAGGGTGTGCCATCACACCCAGCTCTGAATAGTTTTTAAACTGAAAACATCAACTGGTATTTTGAATTAAAAATAAACTGGTATGTGGGAAGATGTTGTTCAAGGTTTAATCAGACTAGAGGAATAAATTCTAGACATCTACTGTGCAACATGATGGTTATAGCTAATAACAATATATCATAGTACTCCTGAAAAATGCTTAGAATTGATTTTAGGTGTTACCACCATAAGAAATGAGGTAATGGCTGGGCGTGGTGGCACATGCTTGTAATCCCAGCATTTGGGAGGCTGAGATTGGAGGATCGGGGTTTGCAGCCAGCCTCGGGTACCTAGTGAGGCACTCCTTAACTTAGTGAGGCCCTGTTTCAAAATAAAGAATAAAAAATAGGGCTGGGGGTATAGTTCGGAAGTAGAACGCCCCTGAGTTCAATCCTCAGTACTGCAAAAAAAAAAAAAAAAAAAAGTGAGGTTGTGTATGTTAATTAGCTCAACTTAACCATTTAAAAATATATACATATTTCAAAGCATATACACAATAAATATATATAATTTTGAAATTATTTGTCAATCGAAAAAAAATAATGAAGCTTGGCATGGTGGTGCATGCTCTAATCCCAGTACTTGGGAGCGTAGGTTCAAGGCCAGTTTTAGATAACTTATCAAGATCCTATTTCAAAATAAAAAGACTGCATGTGGGTGTAGCTCAGTTAGAAATGTACCCTGGGTTCAATTCCTAGGACTACCAAAAAAAAAAAAAAAGAAAGAAAGAAAGAAAGAGAACTGGTACAGACTACAGACTGGAAACTTTACTTTTAATTTTTTTCTTTTAAGTTTACATGATAAGGCCAAATGACAATTCAAAACATGTCTAACTTACAATAGGGATAATATGCTGCTTTCTACGCCCACGGCTTAATCTTTTTAAGTTCTGACAATGGGTTATGCCCTGTCCCCTACCTCCCTTCTTTAAATAGAAGAGAGAGAACAGGAAGTAGGAAACAACATTTCTTTTTACTTACATATTACTTACCTTATAAACAGAACTGCCTCCTACTATCCAAACCATGTCCACTTTATTCGCTAATTCTGGTTGCTCAATAAGTTTTAAGGCATCATCCAGACTTTTGGCAAGAAAATGAGCTCCTTGTGGAGGTTCCCTGAAGTTAAAAAAAAAAAAAATTATGGTTTTTGTAAGACCCATCCACAGTCAAATAATCTGAATAAGAAGTCGTGATTAAAACCAAAGCAACATAATACGAATCCTTTCAAAAAAGCACTTGACATTGGTATGGCCTATGACCAATATTTAAACTCCATTTGTGCTTCTATGGTACAGATAAACAAAAAACAAAATCACACGTGATTTCTCATGATACTGATAGTAGAAAAAACCATAACATTAGCTGTCTCTGGAGCAATGAGGTAAAGATTAACTGGGACAGGCCATGAAGGAACTGGGGGTCATGATAGTATTCTGTATCTATGATAGGGATTTGTGTTACACAGGTGTATATATTTGCTAAAACTTAACAAACGTATACTTAAAGACTTGTGTGTCATATTGTAATACTTAAAGGAAAAAAAATTTACAGAAATACTGAATTCTATTTAATAACACATATGATGTATCTAAGAGGGAATATATTAATGCATATATGAATAAGACCAATGGATGGATGGATGGATGAACCAGGACAAAAAAATGTTATTGGTAGAATCTAGGTGGTAGGTATATAGCTGGTTGAAGTTCTTTCTCCTACTACTTGGGAGGTTGAGACAGGGGGATTGCAAACTTAAGACTAGCCTCAGCAACTTAGGGAAATCTGTTTCAAAATTAAAAAATAAAAAGGGCTGGAGGTATAGGTCAGAGGTAGAAAGCCCCTGGGTTAAACCCCCGTACCCCCCCTCCAAAGTTCTTACTTATGTTTGAAGGACTGCATAAAAGCTTGAAGCAATATTCAAACTGTTAATATGTGGTTACCTTTCGGGAGGACGTTCATGTTTCAAACAAAACAGAAACAGGTAAAGTACTTGAAAATGAACTTTCTGCTACTTACATAATAAAAAATCCAAAAGGGAAAAGTTAAGTAATTTCACTGTTTATATTGACTAGTTCAATCTCTCTCAACCTTCACAACTGTTTTTTTTGTTGTTGTTGTTGTTTTTTTTAGTGGGGAGACAGAGGAGGGTTTTTAATTCTCTAAATTCTCTTTGTAAATGAGGAAGCATGCAGAACTAGGCTTTCACAGTAATTACATACAGAACAGAAGTTACAATTCAATGTCAAGTTTTTTGCCTGGTGCTTTAAAAAGATTATGTAATTGCCTTTGAACAAGTAGGTATAACAATGATTAATCAAGAACTAATGGGATTAATCATTCTCTTGGTTGCATCCTCCCTCTCCTGAAACTTATTTTGCTTATTTCACTCTGTCATCTGTAAAGGAGTTATACTTTGACTCAGGCTAGAAAAAGAAACAGAAGCCAGGGCAGTCACAGGGGCTAGGTTGGATCAGGCTAATCAGGAAGAGAACTTAATCTAGAAGAAACAAAGATTGGAGCTGGGAGAGAAGATGGTTTAGTTAATAAACAGTGTACCATGATTGAAACAGTCACAGTGGTGAAGATGTTGAAATCAGGATTGATGATTGAAGATGAAGTAGGATGGAAAATGGTGATGTAGGAACTGACATATGAGAAAAACTATAAGAGGTATCTTTGAAGTGGGTGGGTAATAGCAATATAATTTCTAATGTAGTATAAATGGTTGGTATGGATTTTTTAAAAAGGGGGGGCAATAATTTTGTGAAGACTGTGTCACAACGGCTTCAAAATGGCTCAAGGGATTATGTGGAAACTACTTCCTTGCCATCTGTTGTTAATCTAGAAAAGTGAAGAATATGTCATAGTTATAGTAAAAGCATGGAGGAAATGTTGCTATATAGTAGGTTAGAGATGTTTCACAGTAAACACTAGACCCCCAGACCACTAAAACAGAAAAGGCAAAAAGTTGAGTAAAACCAGGCATGTAATCCCAGTACTTGGGAGGCTGAGATAGGAGGATCACAGGTTCCAGGCCAGCTTCATCAACTTAGCAAGACTCTTGGCAACCTGGTAAGAAATAAAAATACCTGTTTCAAAATAAAAATAACAAAAAAGAAGGGCTGAGAGTTTAGTTCAGAGGTAAAATGCCCCTGTGTTCAATCTCCACTAAACACACACACACACACATACACAAAGTTGAGTTAATGTTTTGAGTTCATCAGCCCCTTCACAGCACACATCGGAGAACACAGTGAATAACAGTATGTGTTTCACATTATGACTTGTTTTATTGCTAAATCTCCTTCCTATAATTTTCTCAAACCAATCCAAATTGGATTCCTCAACAAGGGAGAGCTGGTACATGGTAGCATATGTATTCTGTGTCAAGAAGTGTGTGGGCATGCTCCATATCTTGTTTTGGACCCAGAGTCTCAAATTCTCTCTAAAGTTTGGTGAGGACTAAATGATATAATGTACACAGTAGTCACTCCATTTAATGGAAACAGCAATTCTATGTAGGTACTATCTATCGTTTGCTTTTACAGATGAGGAGACTGATGATCCTATTTCTATAAGTGACTTGTGAATCATTCATAACTTGTAAAGATTTCTGAACCTTTAGTTTGCTAGACAATCTAATGAAACCAGCAATTCTATGTAGGTACTATCTATCATTTGTTTTTACAGATGAGACTAATGATCCTATTTCTGTAGGTAAGTTGTGAATTATTCATAACTTGTAAAGGTTTCTGAACCTTTACTTTGCAAGATCTATTAGATGCTGGAAATAGAGATTAAAAAAAAAATAATAAAAGAAACAAAAAACAGTAGTCTCTGTAATCCAAAAGATCATGATGGTAGTTAGAGAAATATCTTGGCAGTGGCCATAAAGTATGAAGAGGGTGTACAATGAAGATGTGCAGAAGATGCTTTAGGGGTCCAGAAGCAGTGCATCCTCTGGGGTGGTGATGAGGGAGCATGACTTCTTAGCCGAGTGTCGAAGGCGATAAGCATGTGTATGAAAGCTTAGAAGTGACAGTCTACTATAGAGTATATTGAGAGTTACACTGAAGTTGTTTAACACAAGAAAGCTTGGAGTATAATCTATGGTAAGGACTTAAACTACTAAAGGGTAGGACAATAGAGCAAAGTTCTGAGGTCTTTGAAATCTAGAATAAAGTGGGGATTAGGAGGAAGAGTTGATTTAGAGAGGAGGGGACTTTTATCTCAAGATTAAAGGGAAGAAGAACTAAGCAATATATTAAAATAAAAATGAGATCATGAGATTGTTCATTGTGATCTTATTCATGTTAATCTTTTCTATAAGCTGTGAAGTAGCAAGGCTGGCGAGTAGGAGCTGCTATCTGTACTTTCTGTAAGCCAGAAAAATTACAAAAATTCCAATGAATCCTCAAAATCACCCCAAGAAGTTGTTTAGTAAGGCTTATTCATAACCTACCAAAAGCCTCAGTTATTAGGTGCCAGAACAGATGTGAAACGCCAGGTCCCTCAGTGTTTGCTATGTTAAGTGTGTGTCAAGAGGAAGAAGCTTTAAGAAGAGGAGCAAGTTTTATCACTACAAAGAATATGATAGAGCAAAAATAATTATTATATCATGAAATTAGATAACTTTCATGGATCAGAGACAACATCGTAAATCATGGAGGAAAATTTTGAATTTTCTAGAGATGGTTTCAATGACACAGTATTGTAGTAAAATTTCTTTAATTTTTGGTATGAAATACTTTAAAAACCTGGTGTATTCAGATATTGGTTACACACCACACAATTTGCCCTTTTAAAGTGTAATAATCAGTGATTTTAAGTATATTCAGAGTTGTGCAACTACAACTATCTCACAACAAAAAGAAACCTTGTACCCATTAACAGTCACTCTGCCACTCCTGCCCCAGTTCTTTTAAAGTCACAGTTTGATTGTTCAGAAAGCTTTAGAAAAGTGTCCCCCTCCCCAGGACTTACTAAGTAAATAGTTACCACAAATAGCTAGTGTTTGGCAGTAAATTTGGGAGTTAACTTGAGTATTCAGTTTCTTCATATACTGGAGAGGGTGTAAAAAATTGTGTATCTTTAATAGCTTGTATAAACAATAGTGATTTCTGTATGTAAATCACTGCCCTTTTATGTGGAACCCCACTGTGTCTGGCACACAGCAGGTGCTCAGTATATGTGTGGATTTGGCCAGCAAGTAGGAAAGCAGGAGAATGAACAACAACAAAAAATGAACCTTAATAAAATTTTTTACTAACTGGTAGTACTATTTCTCTGGCATGCTTGATAATAAAGACTTTAAAATTTTCTCAGTTCTAAAAAAAGTGAAATACACCAACAAATGTTATATATACATACATAAGAAGCAACCAAACCCAATTACATGCACTACAGGGGGTCATAAAGAAGAAATTAAGACTCATCATTTGAGGAGAAGTAATGGCTCAATTGAACATCTCCCCCACTGAGATTTCTTTATGTTTGTTTTAGCTCAAGCTAGCCATAAATAAACTTGAGTAGTATTCAAGAATGTTATTAAAAAGTCTCTGAGAATGGCAATATATTCTGTGAATTTGGATGCTACCATGTAAAGAGATAATCAGAATATCCTAGCAACCAGGAGAACAGTATGAAGATGGAGGCAGATGGCAGACTGCATATCAACAAATTCCCACCAACCAGAGACAATCAATGCAAATATTCTGGTACACACCTATGCCATTCTAGGAGGGATGTAGGAGAAAATCTATATGAGCCTAAATCTCTTTTTCTATAGCTTTGTAATTTTTTTTTTCCTTCCTGGGGTACATTAATTTGGCTAGGCTAGTTCCTGGTTATTAAGAGATTAATACAGGTGCTGCTGCCATGGTATTTTTGTAGATGTGATGATAGCTATAGTTGACTTTAATCTGGGTGGGCCAGATTCATCAGTTGAAAGGCATTAAGAGAAAAGCTGAAGTTTCTCAGAAGAAGAAATTTTATCTGTGCAGCTTTAGTGCCCACCAGGCCTGGTCTTCCTGACAGCATGCCCCAAAGGTTTTTAGACTCATCTATAATCATGAAAGCCAATTTCTTGTAATAAAACTCTTGTATAAATATATCTTCTACTGGGTTTGCTTCTTGGTTGGACACCAATTAACACACCCAGGAAAAGAATATTATGACCATGGCTCTCAAGCAAGCAGTACACTAGGATACAGCGTTCTTTTTGGTAATTCCGTTATTAAGGAAGTTTAAGGAACAATGCTTGACATGCTGATCCCAAACTTTCTCTTAGGTTTAATTCAAGTCATTCCCCTTCACCAAAACCAAACCAAACACTGAGGTTAAAAAAGTAATTTTAAGCCGGGTGTGGTGGCGCACGCTTGTAATCCCAGCATTTGGGAGGCTGAGACCGGAGGATACGGGTTTGCGGCCAGCCTCAGCTACCTAGTGAGGCACTCCGCAACTTAGTGAGACTCGGTTTCAAAAATAAAGAATAAAAGATAGGGCTGGGGGTATAGCTCGGAGGTAGAATGCCCCTGAGTTCAATCCCCAGTATCACAAAAAAAAAAAAAAAAAAAAAAAAAAAAAGTAATTTTAATAGGTTAGGACCAATGTCAACCTCAACAAAAAGGAAAAAAAAATATTAAATGTCATGGAAGCCATGGTCAAAATCAAACCACCGGAGTTGATTTTATGAATGGTCTTATTCCCCTATTGCAGGGCATTTCTGGCATCAGGAACTATCTACTCCAATGTTAGATGGGGATACAAGAAAATTCTTAGCAGAAACCAACTATACACCTCCCACCCCTCCTAAGGATGCCTAGAACCATTTCAGTACTTTGAAATATTTTACCTTCAGATACTGGGTAAAGAACACAAGTGCAAAGAATTATTTGTTGTTGTGGTTAGCTAATGCATAAGATTATAACAGGGTTCAGCTCATCCTAAAAGTCACACTTAAGATTGAACTTAGTGCCAGGTCCAGAGAGGAGCGAAGATAACAACTTAATTCTGGCAAATCCTAAAACATGGGTATTTTGATTTTATGTGAAACATTTCAAAGGCTAAAACCAATTAATCACTTAAGTAGCAGAATACATTGTCATGTGGTATAACTTTATTTTCTGAATTCACCTTGGGGATATTATGCAGCTTCATCAATAGCTAGTTTTATACTGTTTCACAATTTTCTTGTGGTGGATTTATGATATTCTTAAACATGGGTGGTACAATACTACATAATAGTGTAGTTACCAAAAAGAATGCAGTATTCTAGTGTAATTCTTGCTTGAGAACAATGGTCATTATCAGGTCCACCCAGAGAAGCAGATCCAGTATAAGATATATTAATATGAGTTTACAGGTTACTTACTTGAGTTCCCTACTGAGAACTATATTAATCCTGTCCTTTAAAGGTCGATTCTTCTCAGGAATGGAGAACCAGGTCTTTCTACCCATGATCACCAGGTTCTGTTTACCTATAAAATCAAATGGAAAGGATAAGCATGTTTTAGAATGTACATATATTTCTACATAGCATAGTTTATATATAATGCATAGATATAATTGTCATAGTGACATCTAGTGGATCTCCTTCAAAAAATTAAAACAGCTTTACCAAAATTCACATTTATCAATCATTACCTAAACACAGAAACTATTTTTCTTTTTGCATTTATCCAACTTACATTCACTATTTAGTATTAACTAGTTATAGTCATGTATAATATAGTAATCCACTAGGCAAATCATGTTTAGCCCTCATGCTTTACTTTTCTTAGCTATTAAATGGAGATAAGACTAATTCTTACTTCTAGAGTTGTTGAAGGGATTAAAGGCTTAGGACAATGTTTAGCATCTAGTAAGTAGTTATAATTGTTTGATGTAATCATATTATTCCTACTTGTATAGTTGTAGATTTATTGCCAGATTTTAAAAAATAGCTCTTTAATATTCTACTCAATTTCCCTTAAAACATGTTCAGTTGTGCCTTTATCCTTTTCAGTGTTATACTTTCATGTATAACACGTCTATAAAAATGTCCATTTTTTGGTTAATTACCTAGGAGAAGAAACCTTAAGAGTCAGACATCAGGATTAAAGAAATAATATTTTCAGACCATACTTATGATTCTTGATTTGTGTTAATTCTTTAGCTTTTTAGCTCTTGCTATCTAGTCTCTATCAGGGACCTAAGTGCCAAATCCAAGGGCAGTGTACTTGTCTGTGGTATCAATGATATACAGCATCTGCTCTCTTCTGACTTGTTTCCCTAATTACTCTGCCAGCCCTCCTCTAATGATCATAAAAATACATGTTTCTTAGTTTGTGTGTGTGTGTGTGTGTGTGTGTGGTGCCGGGGATTGAACCCAGGGGTATTCTATCTTTGAGCTAAACTCCCAGCCCTATTTTATTTTTTTTATTTGGAAACAAGGTCTTGCTAAATTGCTGAGGCTGGCTTTGAACTTGTGATCCTCCTGTGTTAGCCTCCCAAGTACTGGGATTAGAGGCAAGTGCTACCATACCCACGTGTTTAAGTTTTAAGGAGGATATTCCTTCATTTCCATATTCTTTTCTTTGGTTAGCTAGCCTCTTCTCTCCAATGGCTCAATTTACCTAGTTCCCTTTGTCTAAAATTATCCTGGATGTCCTACAGGCAATTGAAAATTGTCATTACAACTACACACCATTCATTCTCCATTCCTTTATTGTCCATGTCATCCATACTCTCCCAAACTGAAAGGTGAAAGTTCATCCTTTGTGCATTAGCTTTAAATTCCAGATAACCAACATCAAGTATCATGTAACCATTTGACACATTTTAATCCTCTCCCCTCAAGTCTTATCATCTCTTCCAGTAGCTCCTTTGGTCTCTATATCTCCATCGAGGCCTTTACTCAGCTGCCAGTTTTGCCCAATACCTGAATTGTACACACTCTGACACAGAATCTCAAAGAAAAAATGTTAAAAAAGTGTACTCTGGAATTGCATACAAAGTACTAGTCAGAAGAAAAAAAAAAGCTTATACTTGATCACAGGTTCGAGGCCAGGCTCCGGACTTAGACCTTGTTTCAAAATAAATAAAATAGGGCTAGAAGTGTGGCTCAGAGGTCGAATATCCTTGGGTTCGATCCCCCCCCCTGCTCCCCCCCATACACAAAGAAAAGATGCCAGAGTAACATGGCATGGGAAGTTTAAATTTAAACACTCTTGTATCGGAAAACTTCCTTAAAGTAAGATCTTTGGCGAACCTCAAACATTTAAAAATCCCCATTACCTTCTACTGAAGAGGTGGTGGTCATTCTTTGGAAATACTTGAATTCATTTCTGCAAGTTTAAGAAACAGCGTTACTCAGAACATTACCCGGCGGGCTCAGACTCTAATACACCCAACAGACCGTGAACGTTAAGATGTGCGTATGGGTACTCTACAGGGCCAGGACTTTGCTCTGGGCCAGGCGCTGCGGGGCAAAGACCTCCCAGGTCAGCAGGATCCACTACAAAATCAACTTGGCCGCGCAAACCAGCCAGGGCCTAACTGCTCCTATGGGCTGGGACAGCAAATATGACCCCATCCTTCCACGGTCGGTCGGCTCTGCGCGTCCCTGCCCAGGTGCCCCCAGCAAGGCAGCGCGCGCTAGCCTCCGTCCCCCACCTCCGGCCGGGTTGATACCTGAGCGGGGGCCAGGGAAGGTCCCCGTTCTTGCCGATGCCCATGTTCTGAGACACGGCGACAATGCAGTTTAGCGGACGAACCATGACAGCAGCACGGAGGATCTCGGAGCTCGCCTCCAGTACTAAGTTTCTCCACCGAGTTTGGCGCGAAATTGCGGCCACCCCGCCCCCTCGGCTCCATTTGTGCAGGCGAGGCCCCGCCCTTGCCACGCCTACTGCAAGGTCGCGGCGTGCTCGCGCCCGCAGACGTCTGGGAACTGTGGCCGCGGGCTCGCGCTCCCGGCTGGGCCCAGTCTTCGGGCTGCCGCTCCCGGCCCTGCGATGTTTCGCCGGAAGCCGGCCTCGGGCGACCTGGCCGCCACCGGCCCAGCCCCTGGGAGCCAAGCAGTTTTGAGCCGATTTTTCCAGTCTACAGGAAGCCTGAAATCCACCTCGTCCCCGACGGGTGCCACCGAGAAGGCAGACCCGGGCTCCGCAGCGCCCCAAGCGTCCACCGTTCCGCCTCAATTGCCGTCCCCCAAGGTGCGTTCGATCCAGGATGGGGCGGAGCCATATGGGGCGGGGAGGGGCGGGGCACGGTGGGCAAGGCGGGGCTTGTGGGTGGAGCGGGAAGAGGCGCGGACCTTTCGCGAGAATACGCGAGATGATGGGCCTGGATATGAAAGGAAGGGGCGGGGCCAGGGAAGGAGGAGAAGGTGGGAAAATGTAGTTGGTCTCTGTCCTAGGTTGATGGTTGAAAGGCACTTTATATATGCTTAGTTTTGTGACTGGAAGAAAGTTGGCAAGTCTCTAGTTTTAAAGATTGCAACAGTATTGCTGTATATTTCAAATCACTGTGGGCAGAAGCAGTCCCACTGCAGTGACTGCCCCTTGTAGTTTAGATTGTAAAGTGTGACATTCACTTCTGGTGGATGAAGTTTCTGTAGATGCCAAGGAGTAATCATAGGGTTCTTTCTGTTTCTTGATAACCTTCAACAGGATAAAATAAGTAGTTAACTCCCCCCCCCCCCAGTACTTGGGAGATTGAGACAGGAGGATCTCAGGTTCAAGACCAGCCACAGCAACTTAGTAAGGCCCCTTGCAACTTAGTGAGACCTTGTTTCAAAATAAAAAATAAAATAGGACTGGGGTATAACTCAGAGGTAGAATGCCCCTGGGTTCAATCCTCAGCAACACACACACACAAAGAAGGAGGAGGAGGAGGAGGAGGAAGAGAAGGAGATGACTATTATACCGGGGTGTAGCTCAAAAGTAGAGTGCCCCTAGGTTCAATTCCCAGTACTAAGAATAAATAAATACATAAGTTGATCGATAAATAAATAACAGGGATATTGCCACAAGGGTGAGCAATAGGAAGCAAAGGTGTTCCCTGGTACAATATTTGTTAAACTAAGGATATGGAAGGGAATTGCAGACTGGCTTTTAGCGACCTATTGTGGGTTTTTTTGTTGTTGTTTGTTTTGTGTGTGTGATGCTGGGAATTGAATCCAGGGGCATGCTACCTCCAAGCTACACCTCCAAACTGACTTTTTTTTTTTTAAACTTGGAAACATGGTTTCACTAAGTTGTAGAGGGTCTCACTAAGTTGCTAGGTTGGTCTTGAACCTGTGATCCTCCTGTGTCAGCCTTCTCAGTACTGGGATCATAACCAGCCCATCGTGTTTTTGGTTTTTTTTGCGGTACTGGGGATTGAACTCAGGGGCATTCTACCTCCGAGCTATACCCCCAGCCCTATTTTTTATTCTTTATTTTGAAACCGGGTCTCACTAAGTTGCGGAGTGCCTCACTAGGGAGCTGAGGCTGGCCTCGAACCCGGATCCTCCGGTCTCAGCCTCCCGAATGCTGGGATTACAAGCGTGCGCCACCACGCCCAACCCCAATCGTGTTTTAATCTTGGTGACAGCTAGGCTGCTTCAAACTCTCTTCCTTTCATTTGTATTTCTTCCCTGTAGTGATTGTTCCTCTCCTGTGTTGAGGATGACCTACATTTTTATGAGGTCACCAAGATTTTATTTTGCATCTATCATTTAGAGAATATTTGGAGAAGGACTTAGTTTTTGTCAGGTTTCCTGCCAACAAATAGCTCATAATCTTGTGGCATCATTAGTGGTAGTCATAAGCTATTTAAGTAGGAAATAAATTTCAATAAATATTTCAAGAATGATACTATATATTATCTACCTTTGCCCTCTAATTTTGCCTTTGGCAAATAGATATTAATCTATTTCTTACAGATATTTTATTTAACATGTAAATGGGATGATTAAAATTTTATAATTTGG
>PVLC010022711.1:0-26457 GCA_004027655.1 Graphiurus murinus
CAAAGGAGAGGCACAGGTCTTCTGTGGACTCCCAGGGTAAGAGCTGAGTTTACGTGAAGGTTGGAGAAGGATTCTCTTAGGGGGGTTTATTTGAAAGTTCATGTACCCATTTTAACCCAATTTGTGTAAAGAATAGAAAAACTCAAAACTATACTCTATGTTATAATCCATGTAATAACAGATTATTTTCAAAAGCATTTAGAGCAGAAGGAAACAGTACTTTCTTGCATGATACAGGGAATTTCTATAGTTTGAAGCTCCTCATTTCAGGAGCTGGGTCTCAAGCTGCAAGTGTTGGGATGAGAAGGAAGAGGAACTTTTCTACTGGAAAGGGGAGGGAGGAGCACATGTAGCAGAGTGCAGGTTTGCAGGCAGACGAGAGATTTTATTTTACTTATTTTTAAAATGTGCTTTTTTGGTGCATTATAGTCTCACATCATAATGTAGATCACTCCCTTGTCTTCTCATTTCCCCCTTCCCAATACTGAGTACTGAGATCCATATTGGTATATTCACATATGTACATATAGTGGATGGTACTGCTTCCAGTGATGAACCTTAGTCCCCCCCCTCCTTCCCTTAGACCACCTTCCTGGCCCCACTGAGGTTTCTCCTCCATTATCTGGAGTCCCTCTCGTATCCCAATCATTCCCTAGCTTGCGCCTATTAGAGAAAACATGACCCTTCACTTTCTGTGACTGGCTAATCTCACTTAACATAACGTTCTCCAGGTCCTTCCATTTTCTTGCAAATGACATTTCTCCTCCTCTAAGGAGCGATGGTCAGATGTTAGGAAGTAGGTGGCAATGCCATAACTGTATGCTGTTGCAGGCCTGCGGGGCTCTTCCGTCCTTGTCAAGGGGAGTGCTGACCTCCTCCTTTCATACAGCACAGACGAGAGAGACGTTAGAGCTCATGACTTCGACTTTTCATAAAGAAAGGCGAGCTCAGCTCTGGAGAATGGGTAAAGATGGAATGGGTGTTTGAGGAAATGGAGACGTTTTAAACTAGTGGTTGCAGAGGGAAGGAAAATGAACGGAGCTATAAATATGACTGCCAGGGATGTTGTGTGCCACGTGGGGCGTGATTCTGATCACCAGAGCAGGGGCTCCTGCTGGGTGACCTCCCAGGGACCTTCAGCTTCCTGAGAATGGGCACAGGGTGGCCGAGTTGGCCTTCAGCTCGCAGTGGGTCTTGACAGTGAGGGCAGCAGGGCTCAGGGTCGAGGCAAGGACTTCAGCTATTGACAGTTGTGTGTTGAAAGGACACAAAGGTGTCTAAATGCGATTTTTCATGTAATTGTACTTTTCTGTACCTGCTGAACATTTTGAAGGGGTGTGAAGAACAAGTTAGACTCTGGGAGCGGTGCGGTCAGAAGAGCCCCCGCTGGCTTGCTGGGGTGAATGGGGTGAAGATCCTTGTTCTCCGCTGCTGCGCTTTCCCGTCCTGCCCATCTTCCTGTTGTGGGATAACCTGGTCCCACACGTGGGTCCTTGGCATCCGTGATAAAAAGAATTTTAACACGTGCCATTTAGGAACAAAAAGTAGGAATTTATTTAGGAAAATAAGGGAAAGGGGAGAAAAACAGGTGAGCGGACATCTTCCTGTCCTGATGGGCTTCCCAGGTCCCAAGAGAGCGAGGCGTGGTTAACTTCTTCCTTTATAGGCTTTTAAGAGGGCTGGGCACAGAAGAGGTCTGGACCTCCTCCTTCTTCAGGAATTGGTGGGCGCAAATTGAGTAGGTGGTCCAAATTGAGTCCTTCCTCTTTCTCAGGTTTCAAGATAGGTCTGCCCTTAGCTGTAAATTTCCAGTGTCCTTTGTCCTGGCTCTTAGGTGGGGGCAGGGCCTAAGGAACTTCCAAAGGTGGAATGGAGGCTGCCGCGCTTTAGTTCCAGGTGTTTATATTAAACTGATAATCTGTATTTTTTCTTTCCCATTTGTCTCCTTCCTGCCTAATTATTTCTCCTATCCTACATCATTCCCTTCCCTTTGGGGTTTCCATGTGAACAGAGGGGAAGGTGTGAGTGCCGAATTCTACTCAAATATCTCCTTTTATGTTTTTGTATTTTAAGGTGTATTTTGATTACATGAGAAGCTGGATCCAAATGCTACAGCAGTTACCTCAAGCATCCCATAGTTTAAAAAATCTGTTAGAAGAAGAATGGAATTTCACCAAAGAAATAACTCATTACATACGGGGAGGAGAAGCACAGGCTGGAAAACTTTTCTGGTAGGAATCTTGTGCTTGGGAATGTGCTTTCTTCCCCCTCACCTGCCTCCCGTTTGCTCCGTGGTTGTCTTCTGCACATGTGCCTGTTCAGTTACAGGAAAATCAGTCGCTAGTATTTACCCCTTCTTCAGGTTCCGAGCAGCGTGCTCAGCCAGGGTGGGTTTGTCCCCCTTGGAGACACTTCTGACTGTCGCCGTGGGGAGGGGCTGCTGCATCTCTACAGACACCAGATGGCTCCCCCCACAACTGCTCCCCAGAGTGTCGGCTTCCAACTTGAGAAATCCGATCTTAGTGTAAACCCTTTTGTTTTTGTTATTTTTAATAAAAGGGAGGAAAACCAAAGTCCTTTAAGCATCGAGTAGTCCAGTTTACTTCAGTGTTGGGGACATTCAGGACCTGTGTGTGTATTTGCTGACAGGGTTTTGGGAGTGTGATCTAGTCAGAGCGCTTTGTGCGCTGGTGTGTATATGGAGACCAGGAGGAGCTGGAGGAGCCCAGCGGTCCCTGGCCCGCCCGCGCGGGGAGTGCGCGTCTGGCTTGAGTCGGGCTGAGCGGTGGCTGCTGCAGCCTGCCTGCTTGGACTCAGTGGGTCCCGGTTCTCCTGTGCTCTGGCCCCTGCTGCTGTCTGCGGTGCTGCCTGTCCCTCTTTTCTCCTCAGCTGCATTACTTCTTGGCCTCCTTTGGTAAGGAGGTCAAATTCAGTGTTCGTCCCTCCTGCTGCCCTGCCCTAGGACTCCACTTCCACGTGCAGTGCTCTCCTGGTTCCAATAACTCGCGGATCCCAACTCCACTCATCTCTCCCTGGATTGCCAGTTCCTCTTGTCTCCTGCCTTGGAGCAGCCAACCTGCTCTTACCTCCCCTCCCCCCAGGCCCACCCGCCTGGCTCTCCCAGCCTCGTTCCCATCATCCCTCTTTAAAAAGTGCCATTTTCATCATCTCTCCCGTCTTAATTTTTCCCGTGACTGCTTTGTCCTAATTCTTCCTGTTTGCGTCTTCTCTTTCTAGCCCATCAAGCTTTGTCAAGTGGAAACTTTGAAAAGGTTCCTGCTTGCTTTTGCTACAAATATGTCATTTCGCTGCACCTTCACCTCTCCTTTGCTTGTCCTTCTAGTTCCTCAGGCAGTGTCTGGCCTTTGCACTCACCGGTCCTTGTTCTGAGGCGCCCCGTGCTTCCCAGGTCTGGACGCCTGCACCTGCCGTGTGTGGGTGGGAGGGAGCGGTGGCGTCTGCTTGCTGCGCTCTCTCCCAGGCCCAGCCATCGTGCACTCAGCCCTGACTTGTTTCTTGAGCACACGCTGCCTCCTCGCCTTCGGCTGCCGCTGAGGAGGCCTCAGAGTCTGACCTCTCCTCACCATGCCACGCTGCCATTCCTCTCACAGGGCAATGCAGCCGCTCTCCCCAGAGTATCCTGCTTCCGCCTGTCCTCTGTATTTCCTTCTTAGCGTAGAGCCAGGGTGATCTTGTCAAGCGGCCTGTCACACCATCTCTGAGTACCTCAGCGGCTCCCTGTTTCGTGTGGATGCCTGCCTAGCCAGCGGCCTGGGAGGCTTCAGGCAGCGTGAGCTCTCCTGATCATCGTCCTCGTCTCCTGCTAGCCTCTGCTCTGCTTGCTGTGTGGCTGCAGAGACGTCCCTCTGTCCCCATGGGCTGGGCGTGCTCCTGCCTCAGGCCCTTTGCACCTGCAGGTCCCCACGTGGATTCCTCTTCCTCCAGGCACCCTCTCCACTCAGACTCGCTTCCTCACTTCCTTCAGGTCTCTGTTCAAAGGCTACCTTGTTGGCATATTTAAAACCAAAGTTCCTACCCACACGTATCCCTTAACTTTGTCCTTTCTCCAGAATACTGACTAATAATCCAAAATGCTGTATGTTTTCTTCTTTTTATTTATTGTTCCTCTCCATCCACTGGAGGACTTGAGCATTCAGGAGCTGTTAAAGGAGTCCGCCCTGGATATCCTGGTGCGGTATTCCCTGTTTCTATTGGGTCCCTCTCCCACTGAGCTACCGTACTGTCCATGTGCTCTGACTACCGAGTGGTCAGTGGTCGCATAGATGAGCCCTCTGCGGCCGCACACCCGCTCAGTTTGCGGTCTGACGCTCCGCCCCTTTTTGCATCAGCACCCTCTGCTCCTGCCAGGTTGGCCAGCTTCATCTTCACACATACGCCTCTTGATCGACACGTCTTCGTGCCTTGATTGTGTTTATCGAGCTTCCTGGGCCTTCCTTCCCCTCTCTGTCTCCTCCCTGCCATCGTTCTGCGTCGCTGCAGGGTGGCAGCTGCAGGGCTCTCTGGCCAGGACACCACCTGCATTCGCACTTGGCAGCCGGGTTTGGTCCCTCTCTGATAGCGGCACTAGTGCTGGCCTGTGGCCGCATCTCATGCTTACAACACACTGCTGCTCCCTTTTACCAGGCCATCGTGGCAGCAAGAAGAGGCACTTATGGCCTTGTTGAATTTCTACTACACTCACTCAGGTTTTTTGTTTGTTTGTTTGTTGTCTTGAGTGTTCATTTTAACACTAGTATTTAGATTACGTGTTTAATGAGAAGGATTAGCTATATAGAGTATTTCCTGTTTATTAACCATTAAAAGGAAGATTTAAAAAACAGTTCACTAGGGAATTTATTTTTCTATTCCATCATTTAGTTTCTTTGAGACATGTTATACCATTTTGAATACTTAAGACAGAAATAATATTTATGTAATAATCACATAGCCACTGTAAATGTAACTTAAGATTTTATGGTTTGTTAGTGAAATACTGTAGTGAGAGAACATTTTATAATCAAGGTTTCTACTTTTTCATACTAATCATGATTTTATGTTAAAAGAAAATTGTCTTTGTTTATTTCTAAACTGTTGTAGCAATAGCTGAGGCTTTCATTGTCGGGACAGCTTTTCTTCTCTGTTTTATTTTTGTTGTTTTGTTCCCTTAGTGACATTGCAGGAATGCTGCTGAAATCTACCGGAAGCTTTCTGGAGTTTGGCTTGCAGGAGAGCTGTGCTGAATTCTGGACCAGTGCTGATGACAGCAGTGCCTCGGATGAAATAAGGTTGGAGTTCCTCTCTGTCCTGCTGTGTCCGTTTCCTATCGCTGCCGGGAGTGAGCCTTGCTCAGACCGAGTCCTGTTAGGCCAGAGGCGTTTGGGCAGTACACCTAGCAGGCCTTAATATTACTGTCGGGTCTTCTCATGTGATTGCTTAGGGTTTTTATTTGACATTTTCTTTGAAGGTGAACTTAGACTTTATTTAGCATAATAAAAATAGTCTTTAGAAAAGGGGATAAAATTGACTAAAAGTGAGTAGAATTGCTTATTTCCATTCACATTTCCTGGAATGGCTTTAATTCAGTGTTACGTTTCTGTTCTTCAAAACCTCTGTAGCAATCCTTTGGCACACATAAATGACATTGATCCGTTTTTGTTGTTTATATACTTTGTGTGTCCCTTCTTTTGAACTTTAAGTTGAAATGTACTCATTGGTTGAATTTGCTCCAATTCTGTGCAGATGCTATTGAATTTGAACCCTTGAAATTGCTATTTTGTATGCCCTCCATGTTAGCCACATAGCCTTTTTGTGTGTGTGTGTGTGTGTGTGTGTGTGTGTGTGTGTGTTTGTGTGTGTGTGTGGTACTGGGGATTGAATTCAGGGGCGTTCTACCTCGGAGCTATACCTCCAGCCCTATTTTTTATTCTTTATTTTGAAACCGAGTCTCACTAAGTTGCGGAGTGCCTCACTAGGTAGCTGAGGCTGGCCTCGAACCCGGATCCTCCGGTCTCAGCCTCCCGAATGCTGGGATTACAGCGTGCGCCACCACGCCCGGCTCCACATAGCCATTCTGTGCCATATATCACTAACATCACAGGATTCAATATTGGCAAAGCTCACATAAAGCTGACTGTATTTTGGGTTTCAGAACACCTGGGATGTTTTTCAGCTAAGGTTAAAGAAAGAGGTTCCCATATAGATTCTCACTAGGGAAAACCTTGAGTAGCTGAGAGACAAAATGAATTAGTATGTAGATCTTGCGGTTTTGAGATCAAACATTGTAGATTGAAAATAAACATGAGAATTCTAGAATAACGATGGTGAACTAGGGAATGACTGTTATGACGTTCTAATTGCTTGTGGGATGGATTTAATAGGGGCCTTGTGTGTAGCAGCTGCTGAAGCTAGCTTGTCCTGGCTGACTGTGCACATCTGTTCCCAAGCATTGCTCTACAGTCTCTTCCCTGCCTAGAGGTGAGCTGTGAAGTATTACACCGTACAGATCGGCACACCACATGAGGCCATGCTTTGTTAAGAATTTACCATGTCTATCTACCCAGCTGCCTAAGACATATAAATATAAATATATACATGTATGTACATACACATATATACATGTCTTTTTCATTATATTATGAGCTCAGTGTTAAGAACTTACCTCAAACTCTAAGAAATTATCATAAGGAAATCTTTAGAAATTTAAGCTTTCTGGTATTTGAATGTACCCTACGTAAATTTAAAGGACTCAAATACTTTATACTAAACTGAGGAGCAGCCCGGAGGTGTAGCCCTGTGGTAGAACTTGATTAGCATGGCTGAGACCCAGGGTTCCTTCCTCAGCACACACACACACACACACACACACACACACACACACACACACACAGCTGTGAGGAACAAGCTTCTGAATATTAGGATACCTTCTCAACCTCGTTTGTTCCCATTGACAACCCCTGCAGTCTTTCTTTGTTACTGTGAGTTGAGTTTGCTTCATCTCCGTTGTTGATGCTCTTGCGCCCGGGCTCAGCCTGGCCTCTTCTGACGGGCTGTGCTCCGTTGGCAGGAGGTCCGTGATAGAGATCAGCCGTGCGCTCAAGGAGCTCTTCCACGAAGCCCGGGAGAGAGCCTCGAAAGCACTCGGGTTCGCCAAGATGCTGAGAAAGGTGGGTTTGCAGATCTGATTCATCACCGTCTTTTTTCTTATTTTTTAAGAAAGCTGACACTAAAGAATTTCTTTTTAACTGTGATCCTAGGACCTGGAAATAGCAGCAGAATTTATACTCTCAGCCCCAATTAGAGATCTCCTGGACGTTCTGAAAGCAAAACAGTATGTTAAGGTACTTAAGATGGTATACTTGAAATCTTTTGCCTTTCCTGCTTTATTCTAAAACAGGTGAACTTCAGAAAGGTCCAGATGGTGAATATTTTAGGCTTTGGAGGCCATACATCAACTCCATTTACAGGACTGCCCCATAAATTGCCAGTGAAAATTAGAAAACCTTTTTTTTTTCCCCCCTCCCTCCCTCCCTCTTTTTCCTTTCCTCCCTTCCTCCTCTTTTGTAGTACTGGGGATTGAACCCAGGGGCATTCTACCTCTGAGCTCTGCCCCTAGACCTTTTTATTTTTTGTTTTGAAACAGGGTCTCCCTAGGTTGCTAAGAGTCTCACTAAGCTGTTGAGGCTGGTCTCAAACCTGTAATCCTCCTGTTTTGGCCTCCCAAGTACTGAGATTAACTGGTGTGACTTACTTTCTTAAGAATGCAGTAAATATTTACTTACACTGTGTATAGATTTAGCTGTGTATGTGTATTTACAATAGTGTATGTGAGAAGATACTGCTGACTTCAATAATGACTTTGTTCTTCATCCTCACATTTCCTGAAGCAGGTTTCACGAGTCTTCAGTGGTACTCACTGGAGCCCCCTTTGAGTTCCCGTCTGTACTCCCCTTAAGCTCTCTGAGATTTAGCACTTCCAGCTCTGAGTGCCATGTTGTCACATGATGCACAGCCACGCCCAGGGATGTGTGGCCCGGGTGGGATAGGCACCTCCCCACATCAGCTTTCTCTTTCAAATGATCGGTACCCATCCCCTCAGAGCAGCAGGCAACTCGTAAACATCGCAGGCTAGTGCTGGTTAAGGCTGCTTCAGATTCACTCCTCTCCCCCTAGGAATTTTTGTTGTTATTGAAAGTAAAACAATGAAGAAGTCTTGGGGGGGGGGGCTCCCACCCCTCCGACACACTCCTTCAGCCCCTCTGAACTGAGCTTCTTGCTGGTCCCTTACGGCTCACATTCATGCCTTTCCCCATTCCTCTTCCCTGAGTCTGCTTGACTTTTTCTAGTTTTTTTAAAATAACATATATCTACATGTGCGGTGTCACCTAATGTAAGATTGGATTGTTTCTCTTGCAGGTACAGATTCCTGGTTTAGAAAACTTGCAAGTGTTTGTTCCAGACACCCTTGCTAAGGAGAAGAGTATTATTTTGCAATTGCTCAATGCCGCTGCAGGAAAGGACTGCTCGAAGGATCCCGACGAGGTGCTCATCGACGACGCCTATCTGCTCCTGACCAAGCATGGTGACCGAGCGCGGGACTCAGATGACGGCTGGGGCTCCTGGGAAGCACAGCCTGTCAAGCTCGTGCCTCAGGTGGAGACTGTTGACACGCTGAGAAGTATGCAGGTCCGTCTCACCACACACACACACACGCACACACACACACACACGCACACACACACACACACACACACTCACTCTCGTGGCCCCTCACCTCCCAGCTGTGTGACTCACTTAAAATACTTCCAGGAAAAATGAGTCCCTAGCAGCTCACGAATAGTCAGTTTCACTGCCCTCCTCATCTCAAGTATGTGCTTCCCAAAGCATGCCGCCCTGTTTGCCTAGGTAATTTTCAGCATTCATACTGATGTATTCCATCACGTTCTGTTAAACGTGTTGTCATACTGGAATATTTTAAATAATCCACCTACTGTATTCATACCTTTCCTTAGTTCAGTCATGTAGTTAGGTCTGGAGAGCCATGGTCTAAAAGGTACTAACTCACTAGGTAATTCGTACTTCCTAGAATCCCAGTTCCCTAAGTACTCTGGTTTACTGGTTAGTTTGCATTTTTGCATTTTTTACCTAAAAACGGTTCTGGCCAGTTTATGTAGCTCACTAGTTATAACCATAAGGAGCTGTCTCATGTGATCTGCCCAGATAGTTCACTTGCATCTCAAACAGCCTGACCAGAGTGAGACACGCCCACGCCCATCTCTTTCCGGGCCACAGATCTGCTCTTTGTCCCCAGGTGGGTGAATGGTGTAGGCTGCCCACCCATTTACTTGTTTCAGCCAGAAATGTGGCAGTTAATGTAAACCCAGCTCCCCATCCTTCCAGTTAATCGCTAGCCCTGGAAACAGATCCAGTAAGCGATCCTTCCCTGCGTCCCCAGGGCCACTGCCGTGCTCAGAATGCCCCGTCCTCTCCCTGAATGGTTGTGGATTTTACCTTTGGTTTATCTGCTTCAAGCCTCAGTGACTCCCTTCCAGTTCTACATTTGTTGGTTGTTTTGGTACTTGGAGAATGGTCATTATAATACACAGGTCTACTCAAAATACTGCAGTGACCATCTCTTCAAGAATAAAAGTAGCACAGTTTTGATCTCTTAAGGAGTCATTCAAGGCCACTCATCTGGTCCCACTCTTACTCCTACCTGTATCATCTTCACATGCTGGTCCAGCACATACACAGCTGACACTCTTCCTCCCTCACGCCCACAGCAGTGTGTCGCTCTGTGGGGGCAGCTTTGCTTGCAAATGGTCAGATGGTTGTTGACCTGGAGGCCCAAGGTCGGCCTTGTTTTGGGATGGGGGGTTTCACTAGTCTGTGTTTGGTTTTCCTCTCAGGTGGATAATGTTTTACTAGTCGTCATGCAGTCTGCTCTTCTCACGATTCAGAGAAAAGCCTTCCAGCAGTCCATCGAGGGGCTCATGACCCTACGCCAGGAGCAGACATCCAGTCAGCCGATCATCGCCAGGGCTTTGCAGCAGCTCAAGGTACCGCCCGCCTTTGGGTGTGACGTTGCTTTCGCCTTGGCCTTTGGATGCAAAGCTGGGGAGGAGGTGCAGTGGTGTGATGCGGTGTCACTCGAGGAACGTGGGCTCTGAAGTTGTCCCGTTCTCCTCCTCTCCCTAGTATACGTTTTTCCATGTCTCAACTAAAAAATTCTTGCATCTCTCTTGGAACTGTGGAGCTTTAGAGTTGGAAAGGATAGAAAATCCAGCAGTTCATAATGACCATGTGCCTGGTTGGTAGTAAAGTTGGGATTGGAATTTAGCTGTCTTTGCTCCTAATATAGCAATTTCTAGTATTTACTACCAATATTTCATATTAATAATGTGTAATCTAAAAGAAGGTGTATTTATTCCTTCATTTAACAAATGATTCAGCCAAATTATACTAGGAAAAAACCCGTTGTAGACAGGCATGAAGGCCTTTGAAGTCTGACAAGCCAGAGCCTTGTACTCTTTCCCTGTTTCTTTTGTTCTCACCACTTTCTACTTTGTGCCCCATTTCTCAGTGGTGGTCTCATCTACACTTCACAGATCATAAGTTACGTCTTCTCAGTCACATTAAGACATGACTTCTTAAAAGAGCAGTCCCTGAAAGTACAGTTCATTTGATAGACATTTGTTTTTCTTCTGTCAATCTGACTTGTCTTATTTATCTATCAGTCACTCTTATAAATTGTATTCTCCTACTAATACCAGAGCTGGGGACTTTGTTTTTTCCTTTAGTTTGAGCTAGTGAACCCTGATTTTATAAGATACTGATTATTCTTGAGCTTAGGGAGTGGATAGCCCGGCCCAGGGTCGCACTTACGAACAGAGGAGGGAGAGTGGAGAGCCTCTGAGTAGCATCTGGGAATTGTGCCATTTCAGCTGCTGAGGGTTTCAGACGGTGTAGATTGGGAAGGAACTACCGGAAGGGACACTTGGGCTGCGGTGTCCGTGGAGCAGGGTCTGCTGGCTGAACATCACAGTCTGCTTTGGCCGATCCTGTTATGTAAGAGGAAAGTAGGAGAGGAGACTGATGAAATGCTGTGGGCAAGGCCGGCTTGTTGGAGGAGAGCAGATTTTGTTTTCTAAGCCTCAGAGACATTGAGGATTAGCAACATGTGGGTGCAGTTACCTGATGGGTCCCATTTGTCCACAGGTGTGTTTAAGGACAGGTGGAGAGGGAGACTAACTTGGAGCTGTTGTGGTATCACCTGGAGAGTCAGGGAGAGCTTGTTTGGGCCGGTTTCCTCAGCATCTGCACGGTTGACACATTTGGCCAATAAGGAATTGCTGTGGGTGTGTCCTGTGCACTGAAGGTCTTTAGCAGCACCCCTGCCCCTGTGAACCCGATGTCAGTGGATTTTACAAGCAAAAATGCATCAAGACACCGCCAGTAGTATCTCTAGTGGTTGATACACAAAAAATACGGAAGATACCAGCAGCTAGTCAAAGACCAGATTGTAATTAGATATTATCATTTTAAATGGAATTCTTCCATTTGTATTCTATAAAATGTTAAAGAATACCTAATATAAATAAAACGAAAACATTTCTTCCATCTTCAGACATGAACCACTATATTGCAACCACGTTATGCTAATTATTCCTTTTGATTATTAGCATAACGTGGTTGCAATATAGTGGTTCATGTCTGATGCATGCTGTCTTCTTTAAAGTGCAGTAAGTGTTGTATGATTTGCTTCATTTTGGGTTAATCGTGGTTTGGACTCTTCAGAATGATGCACTGGAGCTGTGCAACAGAATAAGTAATGCCATCGACCGAGTGGGCCACATGTTCACGGCGGAGTTTGATGCTGAAGTTGATGAATCCGAATCTGTCACATTGCAACAGTACTACCGAGAAGCAATGATTCAGGGGTACAATTTTGGGTTTGAGGTGGGTACAGAATGAAAGGAAAAATATAGTACAGTTTGGTATCTGCTTTGTAATTTACAGAAGTATTGTGAATCTTTTACCAAATCTGATACTAACTGTAATCACAGCTTAGTCAAAAGTATCATCTAACACTGCTGCTGAATACCAAAACTGTTAGTTTATTTTGTGCTAAAAGTATCTATTACTTTAAGAAATATTTAATATCATAAAATTCTTGTTGTATTTTTTTTGTGTGTGTGTGTGTGTGGTTTTGGGGATCGAACCCAAGCCCACTCCACCTCTGTGCTACACTCTCAACACTTATTTTTTATTTTGAAACAAGGTCTTGCTTGCTAAGTTACCACACACTGGCCTTGGACTTGAAATCCTCTTGTCTCAGTCTACCATGTACTGGGTTTAGGGGCATGTGTCACTGTGCTCAGCTTCATAAAATTACATTCTTTTTTTTTTTTTGCAGTACTAGGGATTGAACTCAGAGGCATTCTACCTCCGAGCTATACCCCCAGCCCTATTTTTTATTCTTTATTTTTTAAACCGAGTTGCGGAGGGCCTCACTAGGTAGCTGAGGCTGGCCACGAACCTGGATCCTCCAGTCTCAGCCTCCCGAATGCTGGGATTACAGGCGTGCGCCACCACGCCCGGCTCATAAAATTATATTCTTAATTTAAGTTTATGAATAAAACATTTATGAAACTGCATTCTGAGACACTCATTTTTCATACTATTCTGGGTATATGGATTTTTGTGTGTGTGGTACTCGGAATTGAACCCAGGGGCATTCTACCTCCAAGCTATACCCCCAGTCCTATTTTTTATTAATTATTTTTGAAACAGGGTCTCACTAAGTTGCGGAGGGCCTCACTAAGTAGCTGAGGCTGGCCACCAACCCGGATCCTCCAGTCTCAGCCTCCCAAGTACTGGGATTACAAGCGTGCGCCACCACGCCTGGCAGGATATATGGATTTTAATTGGAGTTTGCCTTTTGGTTTTAGAAAAGGACATTTAAGGAGATAAGGCATTATAGTGTGTAGGATTACTATAATGATTTTGTTTTTCATTTTGATATACTTGAAATCTTCTTATAGTATCATAAAGAAGTTGTTCGTTTGATGTCTGGAGAATTTAAACAGAAGATAGGAGACAAATATATAAGCTTTGCCCGGAAGTGGATGAATTATGTCCTGACTAAATGTGAGAGTGGCAGAGGAACAAGACCCAGGTAATGACATGCAGTGTGTTTCCTGCATGAGTTGTGGGGGTTGGTAGTATCTTGTGCCTATATGATATATGGGGTTTCTGAGCAGATGACATAAAAAGGAGCTTTCTAAACTCCATGGCGATTGGGATTGTTGTTGTTTTGTTTTGTTTTAAATTTTTTAAAAATGAGAATATACACACAGAATACCCTGTGACTCTTAGAAAGCTTTTACCATAAACTTACTCAATACAAAAAATGTATTTTGCTTTAGATAGTAATTTTCCAGTCATACTACTTTCAGTCTTCTACAGTCTACCCTGCTGCAGCATTTTCTTGGTGGTTTTGTGATTATTGGATGTTTTCATGCAACAGGTGGGCAACTCAAGGATTTGATTTTCTGCAAGCCATTGAACCTGCCTTTATATCAGCTTTACCAGAAGATGATTTCTTGGTATGGAATATTGTAAAAGTTTTTTCAATAAAAAGACAAGTTGATTACTCTATTTTTGTATGTCATAGTGGTTCTTAAATATTTTTATATAATTGTAATGATGATGCTGAGAAGTTGACACGTTCAGTACTTTTTGTTGTTGTTTCTAACAGTAGTGTTCAGCTGACCAAGTCAGTATGGAGCTGTTTGTAACCATGGTTCTTCTAAAATATTTGCTAGTTTTTATATTTTATAAACACCAGCTTAGTTGCTGCTGTGGTTATTTTAACAAGGAGTAAGGATTAGCTCTTTAACTTGAGCATCCATCAGCTGAGAGCATCATGCCGGCATTATTACTGTTGTTCTGGTAAATTCCATCAGATCTGAGTGGTGTTCTTAAAAGGGTGAACTCGCTCATTTTATTTTCCCAGTAGTAGAGATGATTACATGAAAAGTCCTCTGCTTATGTAAATCCTTGCATTATGGGGAATTGACTGTTAATTTGCTTTTATTTATGAGAATGAACATTTATACTGTATTTAAATTATGTACAACTTGTGTTTATATCTATTTTGTTAAACTAACTTTAAAAATATTTACTTAAAGTAGCATGTCCCTTTTAAATGTACTGGAAGCCTGATTTGTACCGTTTATGTAATTAAGGCTTTGCCCTCTTCCTCTTCTCTTACCCTGGTTTCTAGAGTTTACAAGCCCTCATGAACGAATGCATTGGCCACGTCATAGGAAAGCCGCACAGTCCTGTTACAGGTTTGTACCTTGGTAAGACAGCTGTTACCGCTTTCTCCTGGAACGTACTGGTTTGGATGAGCAGATCATCTGTGACTGCTGCCATTCATGGTGTAAGAGGTGTTTTAAGACTGTTCAGGAAGTGACAGTGAAAGTGACAGAAATGAGGTATGTATGCGGAGAGTTCCACAGGGACCTCTCTAACCTGACGGAGATTAAAACGCCAACAAAGGTGCTCCCTGCTAACCAAAGTCAAACCACATGGCTGGTTGGCTGGTTGGTTTTAATTTCTTAGTCAACACTACCATTCTGCTCTCCTACTTAAAATCTTGCTTATGGGGAAGACAGACTAGAAGAGGTAGTTGTCTGTTAGGCCAGGAGCCTTCCCAGGGCAGGCGGGTGAGCAACTTGGCTGTGCTTATTTCTTGAGGGAGACTAGCCTTCATTTTCTCCATGGTTTCCCCAAGTTCCCATTTCCCCATTCCTTGTAGTAAATTCTGTTTTGGTTTTACTTTTTAGAAAAATAAGTTGTGTTACACCACAATATATGTTACTTTAATTACAATTTCCAAGTATAGTTAGTATACAGTTTTACAATGTATGTTGAAACTTTAAAAAGTACTTATGAAGAAAAGACTAAGTTTTAGGTCATTCTTTTTACAGTCTGCGAGTAAAAACAAAATTATATTCATATGTAGTAAATACCCAAAAATAAGAACTTAGAAATTTTATACAATTTAATTACACCAAAACTAATTAATAAATGATAACTTTACTGAACACTAATTGTATTTCTTAAAAAAAGGACTTCTTAGCTTCAGGAACTTTATTATGATAACATCTTAATCATTGGCTTTTTAACTTTTAAAATTCGTTCAGTTTATGTAAACTCTTTTCACCCAAGGATGTTAGGAAAATGAAAGTTGTGATTTGTAAAACTATTTGAGCATTTATGCAAAGCTTGCTGTCTTCTAAAACCACGTAATTTTCTAAAAACACAGAATTAGGAACTCAGTAAAAATTGCTTCTTTTAAAATTGCTTCTTTAATTACATAAGGAATCATTTTCTTTGTAGAAAAATTATAACATAGAAAAAGTACATAGAAGATGTACATTTAGGAAAATTTTTGATGTAGAAAAAATTTCCAAAGACAAAAGATACCCAAACTCCCATAATGTAAAGGTAATCACTGGTAATATTTGAGTCGGTGATCTTTCAGTATGCTGCCACTCCAGTCTGCTGGTGGGGCAGTTAGATAACGGTGCTTGCTGTAGGCTCAACTTGTCCTTTGTCCCCTCAGCCACTATGGGATGGTGGAACTGAACTCAGAGTCAGATTGCCTGACAGTGAGTGACCTGGGGCTGCTCGCTTAACACCATTGAGTCTCCCCTTGTAATGCAATGAGAATTTAAATGAGGTAATAACATGTTGTGAACTCTAGGCCCCATCCTCAATAGGGGTCATCTTTTGGTTTTATGGTTTTTTTTTTTTTTTTCCGAATAAAAGAAATTAATTAAAATGAGAGCACATCACTATTACGGTTTTGTTATTACTGTTGCTTTCTTTCTTCTTCTCTGAGCACTTAACTAGTGATAACTTCTGGTACCTAACCTTCCATGTTTCCTGTATATTCATATAATTACACAAGCCTGTTCTACCCTTCCTTTCTCGATGGCATGTAATTATGCAAGCATATATAGGGGGTTTTTGTTTCCTAACATTAACTGTATGAAGATTGGTTCATCTTGGGTATTAATCTCTTGCTTTTTTCATTTGGCAATTGTAGAAATTCCTCCATGTCAGCAGGTACAGATCTAATTCATTCTGTTTCAGTGACCACATTGTGGCCATTATGAATGTACTATAGTTCTTCCTACCATTATTTATGGGTCTTTTTGTTGTTGAAAACAACTCTATAATAAATTCTTGCGTCTAGTGAAATTTAAACATCTATTTTATGTTTATTGGCTGTTTGAATTTTCTTTCCAATGATATGTCGGTTTCGCAATGTTAAATATACATACTTTTAAAATAAGTGTTTTGTTTCATGCATGAAGAATATTAAACTTGTGTGTGCAGTTTTTTCTAATAGAGTGTCTTTATTTATACCATCATGGGAAAATTTTGTAGAAATTTTTAACTAGAGTAATTCCCAGTGTCTTTGTTGAATTAAAGACATCATTGTTGAATTGCTTTTTTCCCCCCCTTTTATTACTATTGGGTTTCTTCCATTTCCCATTGAAATAATCAAGATACTGAACTAGACACACAGATTGCCTGGCTTTTTGTTAACAGTCATTTGATTTTTGTTTTGCAAGTCTGTAGTACTTCTGTCTCTCCTGTGTAATGTTATTAAAAGAAAAAAAATGATGAAAGAGGGTGTCCATTTAGCTTGGAATATACTTAGGATGAAACATATATAGTCTAAAATTATTAACATGAAGAGAAGATATGACATAAACCAGGAAAGTTAAACCACATAAGTAAAAGTGGAAGTAAGAGGAAGGACCTATCCATTACTGCTTACCTTTAGTTATTAGCAAAGTGGAATTGTTGCCTTTTTTGTATTCACTAGGTAAGATCTGTAGTTGAAAATTTTTATTTTAAATTCTGTATAGTTTTTAAATTTCATTCAAAATTTTATCTGTATTTACTTTTTACTAGAAGATTTAAAAGAAGAAGAAAAAAACTTCTTTGTGAAAAAACAAAATCCAATTAGATTATGCCCTGTCCTCCTGGTTTGGCTTACAGGAACTGAATAAAGCTGCATGTACTCAGAAAAATCACAGTGACACCCCCAACACAGGACCTGCTGAAATGCCCACATACCAGAATTTTTATGTGCTGATAACATAAAGAATTTCTTTTTATTATAGAGGTACCAGATAAGCCACATTTTCGTCTGTCTCCAAAATGAGTTCAGTCATTTGTTTAACATATATTGTGTACAGTTCAGTTCAGGATTTTTAAAAATTTTTCTGGTGGATAAAAGTCTGAATGTGTAATACAGCTTTGTAAACTTAAAAAGTGACATTTTTTCTTTTTCCTTTTTTTTTTTTTTTTTCTGGTACTGGAGATTGAACTCGGGCATTCTACCTCCGAGCTATACCCCCGCCCTATTTTTTTATTCTTCATTTTGAAACAGGGTCTCACTAAGTTGTGGAGTGCCTCACTAGGTAGCTGAGGCTGGCCGTGAACCCGGATCCTCCAGTCTCAGCCGCAACATTTTTTCATTATATTTTGTAGCAGTTGACGTTTTGCTCAGATGAGTAGATTTCCTTTGGTCACTGGCAGGAAGCAGTGATGCTCATTTGCATTTAATGGCTGGCTTGACTGTCTTCTGTTGACCACTTTAACAAGTCGCCTCTGTTGCCATTTCCACTGGCAGCTATTCATCGGAACAGCCCCCGTCCTGTGAAGGTGCCTCGCTGCCACAGTGACCCTCCTAACCCGCACCTCATCATCCCGACTCCAGAGGGATTCAGGTATGTGGTGCTCCTCATTGCTGCTGTTGGTGCATGGGGTGCTCTCCAAACAACTAGTCGCTTGCCCTGAGCGCTCAGTGTTTTTCTCTCTCCTTGTTAATTCACTCTTCAAATCTCTTAATTGCATTATCTTGAAGACATTCCATAGTGCCTTAGTTGCAAAAGAAAAAGACATGCAAATTTAAAATAGACCTGAACATTTCAAGATAACTTAATTTTTCAGCTTCTTTATAACCTCAAGCTACTAAATGCTTTCTGGCTTTGGAATAATTCTCTTTTTCTTTCTTTGAAAAAATTACCTTAGGAAAACAAATTTAAATGCACATAGCACAGTAAACATTTGGAAAATAACTAAACAACACTTTAAAAATGGAGCAAGCTGCCTTGCCCTTACTGGGCTTGACTCTGCTGAGCGTGTGTAGTTATGACGCAGCATCACACCGAGCAGGTTTGGAGCGAGTTCATTCACAGTGATGTCCTGGAATGTGGTGGCATTTCTGCATCTTGAGGGAGCAAGCATCCTCCCTCCCTGTGTGATTACTTTTAAAAGTTATTTTGTTTGAGAGGATCTGCTAGGTAAGGACCACAATTTAAAAAAAAAAAAAAAAAACTTTTAAAATTAGTCCTTTTCTACACCTAGGCCTGAATCTCAAACGGCAATTTGCACTTGATATTTTAAAAATATTTTTAACTTCCTTTCCATGTTTTATTTTTAACTGAAAGCCATTCGCAAGCCCCTGCCCTTTTCTCGCCTGTGTTCCTGAAGCTCTTCTTCTCGTCTTAGCACTCGGAGCGGGCCTTCGGATGGGCGGAGCCACGGTAGCCCTGCTGCTGCTACTGCTGCTGCCACCGCCGCTGCCGCCACCGGTCGCCCCAGCCCCTGTGGCGGCGACTCCGCGCTGCCCAAACCCGTCAGCAGTGCCCCTGACACCAGGTAGTCCCACTCCACCAGCTCATGTCTCCTTGCCACCCCTTCCGTGTGGACTGAGCTCTGGCTTGTGCCACATGCAGGGCGGCTGGCTTCTGTCCTCTGGTGTGCCAGTGAGGCCCAGGTGCTTGTGCGGCTTGTCGCAGCCCCCGGGCTCTGGCACCAGGCAGCGGAGCAGACCACGTCCCCAATGTAGATACTTCCTTGGATTCAGTATTGGCCACATGGCCAGAGGCTCTGGCAGTCGCTCTGTAGAGGAAGCATTGGAGGAAAGAACTCGGGGACACTAAGGGGACATAAAACCTGGGCTCCAGAGCCTTTCCTGGACATCACAGTGTCGTTCAGAGGTGGCTTCTTGTTAACAGCCATAGGCAATGACTTTTTAAAAGGAAGGTCCGCTTTCTAACCTAATATCCTTTTTTAAAATAATTGTTGGTTAGAAGTAGTTGTATCCAAGTGGGTAAGAGTCCGTGGGGTTCGTATGTCATGCAGAGATAGATCATTAAGAGAGCACGCCCAGTGTCTGGCAAGCTCCAGAACAATCGAGGTCTCTTGCATCGCTCTTTTGTGTGGGAGGGCCTGCATTTTTTTTCATTCTAGCTGTTTTTTGGCAAGTTTTTCTCATTTACTTAATGGGGAAAGGACTTTTATTCTCTTAATTCCACTCCTGTATTTGAGTAGAAGGGATGCTGGCAATACTCTCTTCTTCCAATAAGGAAGGTGATAGACAAAGCTATTTGGGTTGGGGTTATTTGATCAAGAAAGACAAAATTGTGATGGAGCTCAGTGCACTGTGTTCAGCTCATAGGAAAAAATGCTAGTGTAGGAGTTGAGAGGAAAATGACGTAGGGCTTTAGGATTCAAAAGACTAAAGTGTTTTTAGACTTATTTAATAACAGTTTAAAATTTCTACAAATATTTCCAGTCTTCTCACTCATTAAAATAATTAATATCCCTAATTTTAGTAATGAATGTCTATAACCTAAAAGTAATGAAAGTATTTTACAGCTTAAGAAGTCAACTAAAAAAATTAACAATTAACATTGAACCAATTCCCATTTGCCCTGTTTTGATCTTTAGATCATTTCATGGCAAACATTTTCACGTATACTTCCATATCCCCGTGGGGGCTGCTGAGACTATTGTTTTTATAAATGGTGCTGAGTCGAGGGAACTGAATCGGCCACAAGCGTAGATGTGGTTGAGAACACTAGTCAGACAGGTGCCCAACTCCCACACTTGCAGCATCCACGTCCACACAGGGTCGTCTTAGCACCAGAAAGAGAGGAAGATGTCCCACTTACTAAGAGTCAGCCTTGCCAGGCGCAGTGGCACACCCCTGTAATGCCAGTACTTGGGAGACTGAGACAGAAGGATCTCAGGTTTGAGGACAGCTTCAGCAAGTCATGAGACTCATCAACCTAGTGAGACCCTGTTTCAAAATAAAAATAAAATAGGGCTGAGGATATAGCTTGGAGGTAGAATTCCCCTGGGTTCAATTCCCAGTACCACTGGGAAAAAAAAAAAAAAAAAAGAATGAATGAACATACATCAGTCTCAATGGAAGTGATTTGAGACATCTGTATTTTAGTACAGGACTCAGATACCTGCAGCCGCCTTTTCATGCATTCAGTCTTATTCTTCGCATAAGCAATTTTCTAGCATGCTGTCACGAATAGCATTTCATAAGTATTTGTCTTAAATTTGTATATACTTGGAAAAGCCTTAATGTCTAGGAATTTTAATAGCATCATAGTATGCTGTCTTCAAGTTCATCGTTTTTATAAAGGAATAAAGTTTACTTTAGGACAGTGTGTATATGATGCAAGGTAGAGAAGAGAAAGCCACACAACGATGTACGCGTAGGTAGTGCACGATTCCTGCCGGGGCTCGCCCGCTCGCTTCACCGTGAGCCTGAGCACCTTCCTGGCGATCCCGGGGGTTCTTGCGGCTGAGGCACACCCAAGAGCCTGAGTCTCAACAGCCATGGGAGGCAGAGTGACACTGACGACTTCCTGCATCGGCCCAGTGTGCAGCCTTTGCTGGTGTTAGTGAATCGATAACCAAAATTCACTTTCGCTTGGTCCACCGGTATTCAGTGATATTTTTCATTAATTTTATTTGACCTAGAAAATTCAGGGCTTCAAGTCTCTTATCATTGTTTATAAAAATGTTTTTTTGTGGTGGTGATCTTGCAGGAGCCAGCTCCCACTGATGCACAAGAGCTGATTAATAATTTTCAGAAATTTCAGAATGTTATACCATGGAAATTGGCAAACTCCACAACCTACTCCCCTCCCCACTCCACAGTAGTTGTTAAACATTCACAAATGCACCACTTCATGTAAGCGTGTGTTCCTGCCTTTTACCTTTGTGAAGATCACCTGCCAGGAAGTCAGGGAGGTCAGGGTATTCTCGGAGACTGTGGCGCTGCTTAGGAGGGAAACGCATTTCTGCACTTCAGCATTAGTAGTTTTGCCGTCAAATAGTGCCAGAACTTTTTGATGAACTGCATGACAGTGGAAATGTCACCCTCTCTTCAGACTTAACGAGTGCCATACTGGGTTAGAAGGTTTAGGGAAATATAAAAATACTGCATTTTTTGTAATTTGGGCAGTATACCATGTTGCTTTCAGCCTTTTAGTGTTTAATAAAAAGAGCATAAATGCTACCATACTTCATCATGTCATTCAGTTAAAAATACACACTCAGTAACTTTTTAATAAACTAATCCCTTATCTGTTTGGATTATTTGAATTGCAGTTTTAACACTTCATTTACTTAATCCTAGTTTTTATTCCTTATGGGTTCATTCTAGTTGAACACTACTTTATTCTGGAAAAGCAACTAATTAACTTTGTCTCTTTAATATATTAAGCTTCCTCCTCTTGTACTTTTGCTTGGCAACTGCTTGAGAAATCATTAGGTATTCTCTTCTATTTCCTCACCATTTAGAGATTTAGAATCTCTTGTACCATGTAATGATTTTCGTGCTTTAAATACAGTTAAGTACATAAATACAATTTGATGGTGACCTTAAATATTAGCCACATTTGGCTAACACATTTATGTCCATCCTGGACTTCAATTACGGAGTGTCCCATGCATGTCAGTCAGACTTGAGTAGACACCGCTTGTTCTTTCTTCTGTTCTTGTGGTTGATGTCAAATAGGACATCCTGCAGGCCGGCACTGTGGGGCTCCAGAGGTCTCTCAGCAGCCTTCAGATGGGGCCCCGTTTCAGGGGCAGCTGTGTTCATGTGCCACTTGCACCCTCCCAGACATGACAATCCAGAGTGTCTCCAGACACTGCTGTTATCCATGGGGACAGCATTGTCCTCAGTTAAGAACCAGGGCTCTAGAAGAATCTCACCGATCTTCTCATTGATCTTCCAGTTCCATTGAATTGATAGCTCAATTGTAAAAAATATTAAAACAGGGGTTCCAGCGTCCCTGAGAACGATCGGTTGGCGTCCATAGCTGCTGAGCTGCAGTTTAGGTCCCTGAGCCGCCACTCAAGCCCCACAGAGGAACGAGACGGTGAGTGTTGCTGCATTCTCCGTCAGCCTACTCATTTGTCCTAGGCAGCCAGTTGCCGTTAACACCTTTAGAAAGGAAAGAAGGGTAAGACGCGGCAGAGCCCTGGGAGAGGATCTAATGCTGAACATCTTGGGCTTTTAATATAGATCTCAGCTGTCTACATATTGTGGGCTACTTGTTGCTTCTTAAAAATTTGTTATTCCTGATATTTTAGTTGTTGAATATTCATTCACTTTAAAAATACACAATTGATGCTGGGCATGGTGTCATACACCTGTAATCCCAGTGCTTGAGAGACTGAGACAGGCAGACTCAGCAAGAACCTGTTTCAAAATAAAATAGGCCCGGGGATGTAGCAGCACACTCTTGGCCTGAGTTCAATTACCAGCGCCACACACAATAAGTAAGTAATAAATAAAGCAAAAATATCAAAGTTGTACTGTGTGTGTCAGTGATATTCTGAAGTTTACTCTACTGCAGCCCTCAGGGTTTCTGCCTAGGAACCACATTGCTGCTCCTGTGGTATCAGGCAGGAGCCCCCGAAATTGACCTCTTGAACGGGGTCTTCAGGAACGCAGTGTCTGCATAGTGCTCTCTTTTCTGTTACTTACAGGAAGTTTAAACTTTTTAGTTTGGTGCAACTCTAGAATGGATTATAAGAAATTCTTGCACCTACTTCAAGCACATTAGTGATCAATTATCAGAAAGGACAGATAATCACTACTACTCACCACTTGTTTAGTGTTTATTACGTTTTAACATCGAAACAGATGAGAGTCTTGCTCTCAAGCATATTTATTTCTTAATTTGTACAGAACCTGCATATCCAAGAGGTGATTCAAGTGGGTCAGCACGAAGAAGCTGGGAACTGCGGACACTCATTAGCCAGAACAAAGGTAAGGGAAGGAACAGCATACTCAGAAGTGTTCAAGAAAAGAGTGTTCCAGCTGATTTGCTTTAGCTCCTGAGTTTTTGGACCTTCTGTAGTAATATTTTGTGATCTCATTTATACTCTGACATTAGCTCCTACAATTACTACGTGGGTATTTCCTGCTGTAACAACGTACAAGCCTTTTTGGGTCAGGAATGTGTTTTACTCATGTTTATATTCTTTAGCAGCTTAACATAATTCTTTAAGTACTTGTGAAACTATGCTAAGAAATTGAGGGGAAGAACTTAAATATTGAGCTGGGTGATCAGTCAGTAGTAATCAAAAGAATGAATAGCAGAAAAATCACTGGTTTAGCGCTATGATCGACAAAATACTTTCATATAGTTTTTGTTAGTCTTGAGCAATAGGTAGAATAGATTTTTCTCTCTTTTCATGAAAAACACAGATTCTGAGAGGCCAAATACTTTGGCCAACAAAATAAATGATAGAGCTGGGATTAGAACCTTCTTGGAGTCCAGAGGTCTCCCTGCCACAGCACCGCTTGGAACTGTGACTGAGGAGAAGAGTATTTGTCCCCAAGACCCAGAGAGGTCAGGAAGGATTTCACAGGAGGAGGCCGAGCTGACTCCTGAGGAAAGACAGGTCTGCAGCAGACCCAGAGGCAGTCTGCAGGTGGGAGTGGAGGGTGGGGGCAGTCTGCAGTGGTGTAAGACTACTCGGAGGTGGCAGGCAGCTCCCAAGGCTCAGTCTGATTAATGGGAGGACAGGAATTACTAAGACATGGTGCAATCGATTATCCTGCTAACCTGGATTGGGAGGACATAAGGAGCTGAGGTTTTTATACCACCATAGTGATTCAGTGTAAATAAAGGTATTGGACTGAGGTGGGTTTTAAAAGAGAATGGCTACAAGAAACAGCTTTGGTGCAGCAGTTGGAGGCCTGGTAACTTAGCTGTGTGTCCAGGGCTCGGCGGAGAGACTTCCTGACTCCACAGTAGTTCGCTGGACACTAGGCCTTTGCCCAGCTTTTCGAAACAGATACTTTGCAGTAAGGTAAACTTGGGACCCATGGGAACTGTGTTCTTTTTTGGGTGGGTGGGGGGGGATGGTTACAGCTTGTTTCCCAGAATTCTTTGCCCAGAAATATTTGCCAGTGGAGCCCACCACCTCGTGGGTGGGCATGAAAGCTCATCCAGGGTGGGGCAGGATGGTGGATCTCCTGTTGAGGCAGAGGAGACAAACTAGGGTCCACATTTTAAAGACAGGATTGTGGAAGAAACCGTAACTAAAACATGAAGCTTTGGGGATTTCGCTTTTCAGTCTAAGCTTGCAGTCAGCAGGTCTTCAGGGGTCTTCGTCTGCTCTTGGTTAGCGAGGCTGAGGGTGAGAAGTGCCGTCACAGGCGAGTGCACAAACCATTGGTTTCAGGGTGTAGATGTGACTCACACGTGGGTGGGGAAAGCTTTAGTGAGTGTGCTCTGCCTTTACAAAGAATGGCAGAGTGGAGCAGAATCACCTGTAGCACAGGAATAGCGCCCCATGCACGTTAGTTAGGGACCCCAGTGGGTAGTAGGCTTTCTTACCATAGGTCGTGGTGAGACAAGCGGGACATCCAGCTGTAGAGCGTGGTGGGGAAACAAGGAGCGGTGCCGATAGCTGGCGCCGAGCGAGGCCTCTTATGCCCAGCACTGGCCTGGACGCTTGTCACGAGTTCTTTCATTAAATCCTCCTTGTTACCTTCATTTCACATGTTCATCGGTACTAATGTATAAAGAAGTCAGTTGACAGATGAGGTATTTAGTGCATAAAGAAGCCCGCTAACTTGCCTCTTACCGGGCACCAGAGAAGGGAGAACCCCACTCCCTTTTCATCAGAGGCGGCTTCCTAGGGAGGCTGCGCTTTGCTCGGCAGGAGCCGTGGTGACAAGACATGCTAGGCTGAAGGGAATCTGAGCCGTCCTGGGAGTGAGAAGGGGCATGGTGCGTTCTGTAGCTTTTTAGTTGGACTGGTCTAGAGCATGTGGTAGGAGAAGAGGAATGATTTAGAAAGTCAAAACAAAATATCCAGAACAGCAAAACTGAGGCCAAATTCTGCAGGGCCTTGCATCCTATATGAGGGAGTTTGGACTTTTGTTTCGTAGGTATTGGAGAATGAAATGAACTTACTTAGGAAAGTAACTGATAAGATTTCCTGTTTGCTAAGATAATGCTGGCTAGCAAAGAGGGCAGGCTGGAGACCTACGGCTAAGGAGCTTATGGTCTATGTGTGCGAGGTGTCACGTGATGGGGCAGGGCATGTGCTAGAATTAGTAGATCTCCAAGGACTCAATTCATTTGCCATTGATTTGAGCAGATACTCTTAAGCCTTGTTGTAATGGAGTGTCCGTATGTTGCTCTGTTCTTACTGATGTTTGTTGGAAGTTGACTTGATAACAGTGATTGAGGCTAATAAATTTTGTGGTCTCTACAGATACTGCTTCTAAACAAGGACCCATTGAAGCCATCCAGAAGTCAGTTCGGTTGTTTGAAGAAAAGAGGTATCGAGAAATGAGGAGAAAGAATATCATTGGCCAAGTCTGCGACACCCCGAAATCCTATGATAATGTCATGCATGTTGGTTTGAGGAAAGTGACCTTCAAATGGCAAAGAGGAAACAAAATTGGTAAGGAAGCTATGGAGCGAGGCGCAGAGATAGTGTCTGTTAAGAATAGCATGTTTGTGCTTCTTTAGGTTAAATTTCGTATAGTTGGACCTTTTCTTGTAGACATTGCAAATATGCATCATGTCTTTGCAGAGGGTTCTTTTTATATGACTTAATTTCTAAGAATAATACAAAATGAGATTTATTTTTTTCTTTTGATACTAAGGATTTGACCCCAGGGTATTTTACCTCCCAGCTACACCTCCAGCCATTTTTATTTTTTATTTTGAAAACAGGATCTTACTAAGTTGCGGAGGGTCTTATTAAATTGCTGAGTCTGTCCTCAAAGCTGCAATCATCCTGTCCCAGCCTCCAAAATACTGGGATTACAGGTGTGTGTTACCATACCCAATATAAAATGACATTTTTGAGAAGATTCTTAAATAGTTCATTAATTGAATAGTTGCGCTCAATAATTGCAGAAGTCTCCAGTGGAGAACTACTGAAGTTTTACCCATCATTTCCTTCCATATTCTTTAATTTTATTCCCACAAGAATATTATTTGAACAGAGACTGGATACAAGTTGGGCCGGGACAGTCTTTCTAAGAATCTTGCCTAATTATTAATTTCCAGGTGAAAT